>JAEIHY010020213.1:0-22752 GCA_018904565.1 Drosophila tsacasi | reverse complement strand
TGACTTCTGTCTGTGTCGCGTGCGAATATCTTACATTTTTGTAATTATCTTGAAAACGAAGAATTGTCTGAAATCGACCTTAACACCAATTATAGTGCTAACCAAGAGCTATAAGATTCAATTTTTTTTAAATTAACATAAAATCCTGGTACTTGTTTTTTTCTTAGTTTGAATGCGTAGAAATGTCGCGTGCGACATCAGAGATTTACCCATATGTATTCTCAAAAGATAACTAACACCTTCAATTTTCAAATTGGCTCTCCATATTATTTATAAACCAACTCACCTGTTTAATTGTGAACTCATTGATTAAATGATGGTTGTGCTCGTTAAGCGTACAATGCAGAGAAACGCAGTCAGACTGGAAAAGCAGATCCTGTAGCGTGTAGACGCGTGTGAGGCCAAGCGACTTGTCGATGCCATCGGGCAGGTAGGGATCATAAAAGATTACATTGAAGCCGAAAGCCTTGGCGCGCAGGGCGACGGCGCTGCCGATGCGACCAAGTCCCACCAGGCCCAGCGTGTCACCGCGGATGCGTGCGCAGCCCTGTGAAGGGAAATAAATTAAAGTTAATTCGAGCTTCTTACTAATTTCATTTGTAAACAACTTACATGCGCTGCCTCCCGCACTTGCTCGGGTCCGGTGAACTTTTTGCCCTCACGCACCATATTCGCCAACCAGTATGTCCGTCTGTACAGGTTGAGGATCAAGCACATCGTCGTGTCCGCCACCTCTTCGACTCCATAGCCGGGAACGTTGCAAACGGCAATGCCAAGCTCACCCGCCGCCTTCACATCGATGTTGTCTGTGCCGCTGCCGATGCGCACGATGATGCGTAAAGCTTTGAATTTCTCCAGATCCTCCTTTGTCAAGATGATGGTGTGCCACATCAGTGCTCCCACTGCCTCGTTGAGCACCTACAAATAAGAGAAACCAATTAGTAGGGGGATAGATAGCAAAAGACGTTATTCTCCAACCTTTTCGTGTATTTCGGAGGTGCTCTGTGCATCGCAAAAGGCCACCGTGGCCACATCCTTTAGAATGGGCATTTCGATGGAGCAATCGCGTCCATCGAGGAGGGCAACCAATGGCCGGGCCTGAAGCGGGCCATTGGCAAAGCTGCCCTTCACATCGATGCGCGAACGCTTCGGCATCATTAGGTTTTTGTCCATTTCGTGTTGTCACTGCTTCCGTGGGATGTTCCCTACTCTTCGGTCCTCGAGGTGTGTCTCTCTCAAACTCCCGAACTTATGGTTAATCTTGTTTCTCTGTCAGTGGTGTACCGTGAGCAAAGCGCAGGCTTGTGAGGAATTGAGCCCTTTCACTGCTCTTGCTGATGGCTGATCGTTTTAAGTTAAATCAATGAAAAAAAACCGTTTGAAGACTATACTATGCAAACGCTGCAATCATTTTTGGCGCTTCATATTGACATCGAGAATCCTGCAATGAAAGCAACAATAACGAGAAACATATAAATTAAATGGAAAACATGAAATGTGATGTCGTTAAGAGAGCAGAAAAAAAGAAAGAAAAAAAAAACAACAGTGTCAGCAAAAATTGGCCGATGAAGTTTTTTGTTTGCATTTCGCCGACATCAGCGATAAAGCTACGTTATTGCCGCACTCACATTTCCCCCGCCCTCCTTTCATATTCCCCCCGTAACACTGAGTGAAGTTGATGGGGAGGAGTGGACATGGGGGAGGTGTGCACATGGCGGTGGGTGGGTGTTGAGAGGTGTCGCTGCAGAAACATAGAAATTTAACGCTGTTCACAAGCGACAAACAAATTCTCTGGCCTGTGCCCGGCGCATCCCCTTGTTCTCGCCCTAGAAAGGGCGTGGCCATGTGGGCTCGAATCCCCCCATCTAGACAAGTGAGAAGTCTGTAACCCCCGCAACTAGTAGAACAACATAGACCCTTGGACAAAGCTCTGTTACTGAGGGGCACAAGGTACTGTACTATCGCGTAGGTCTCTATATATATATGATCGACTCGGATTACGTGTGGTAGTAGTCGCCCACCGTATCTTATCAACGGGCACTTCTTGGTTATCTGACGAGGAACGGCATGGGCCGACGGATGGCAGGAAATTTTAGCTCGGCGTGATGACAATGTGACCGATACATGCTTGTACATACGTATTTGGGATTGACTTAAGTGTGACCTGGAACACCGGGAGCGACTTTGCTCGCTTTACTAAATACTATAATGCTAGGATTGGCGCCTAGCGACTCATCAGTTTCCATAGCTCCTTCTGTTAAATATTCGTTTGGAGGAAATACCTAACATCTTCGAAATGCCAACCCGAAAATATAATCGACACCAACAATATAAAGAACAATTGTAACTTGTATACACAAAAAAAAGCTAACTACGGCACATCGAAGTTTGTATACCCTTGCAGCTTACAATTGGATCATTATAATTTTCAATTTCTTTTTGTTTGTCAAATCTTAATTAAATTAACCAAATTCTAGAATAATACAAAATGACAATATCTCAAATTATATGAAAATATGTTGAAAAATGGCAGTCATAATTTTTTCCTCAAAATGTTCCGATTATTCCTACGGCAGCTATATAATATAGTAGTCCGATCTTGATAAAATTTAAACCGAAATTCTAGAATAATACAAAAAGGCATTATCTCAAATTATATGAAAATATGTTGCAAATTACCAAAGTTAAAATTTTGTCGTCAATATTTTCAGATCGTTCCTAAGGCAACTATATTATATAGTCGGCCGTTTCGCTCCGACCTATATAGTAGTAAGATCATATTGAAGACTATCTGTAGAGTTTAATTCAGATAACTTAACTGAGGGACTTGTTTGCGTAGAAACGGACGGACGGACGGCTAAATCGACTCGGCTGTTGATGCTGATCAAGAATATAGATACTTTATAGGGTCGGAAAGGTCTCCTTCATTGCGTTTGCAAACTTCTGACTAAAATATAATATAATTATAATACCCTGCAATTGTATACAAATATAATTATACAAAACACAACAGTAGTTCCTTGAATGAAATGAAATAATCCGGCAAAAAAAACGAACGTATCCCATTAATCGCGGGCTGGCATTTAAGTAGTTTTTGTTATATTTACACAGAGAAGATTTACTCTACATCGCTGATAAGCGTAGCTAAAATCGGTACAAAGTGTATGCAAAAAAATATATTTATATAATATAAGATAAGCCCGGAATGACTGTCTCTATTGCTATAAGCTATGTTTATACAAACATCTGCCTCGAGCCGCAACCATCAGTCACTTCCCATCAGCCATGTGTCACGTATTGAGCCAAAGTATGAAAGCCCGACGAGACTACAATAATAATAATACTAGCTAAAACAGCAACAATGAACCGAGTTATTGATTTATTCATTTTATGCACAACGGCAAAGACTTTTTTCTGTACTTTAAAATACTCTCGATCAGTACACCCTTTTAAAATAAATACCGATTAACAATATATGGGAATACAACATGGATTTATGACTCGGTATCACTGAACACCAAATTTTCCAGCTAAATCGCAGAACAAAAGCAATTCCCTTGCTATGTATACTTTTGTTATATTTATCAAATAGCGAATAATTCCGAAACAATTTTATCATGGACAAAATGTATGCCTTTCTATAAAATGCTAATTTCCCTCCGCAATATTTTCTTTATAAAAATATACAGCTGGGAATTTTGGATTATTTAACGGAATTTTTGCTTAGAAATGTATAATCTTTATTCCTAAAATAAATAATATTATTTAATTACAGTTTTCATGTCTATCTTGCTCCTTCACCTAATAATAGCTTCTCTGAAAATCTTACTTTACATTGTCTTTAAATTATTGCTAGATGTGGTGTATTCGTTCCATAGTAAAAATACTTCAGCGTTAGTATGGGATATCATATTAACTTGAACACTACAGATAAAAAAAAAAAAAAACAACTACAAAATTTTTGTAGCTAATAAATTTTGATTCAATTCTTTGAAAGCTTGCTGTCTTATGAAGCTAAAAATCGCACAACTTCGCCTCGGTAGCTTTGATCAACAGTCGAAATGGAAAATGTCAGTTTTTCAAACCGCGCCAGAAACCAGTTTGGCTTCAGGTTTGCCTTCTTTTTGTACTGAATGGTGCCACAGGATGTGCTAACCGCAATGTGCGAGCGCCCACGCTGTAAAAGAGACAAGGGAATCCATCGAAACCGAGAAAACCTGTTGATGCCTCTGGGTAATAAGGAATAATAGGAATAAACGTGAATTAAACTCATCTAACACTACAAATCACAGCCAACAACCAATAACCATTATAAATCCAACTAGCATCGGTGTGCCCAATGGCCTGTATCTAACAGATACATTCGAAGTACGTCGCATTGCTACCTGAGCCCGCTGTCTGCTTCCTATAACAGATTCTGATTCCGATGCTGAGGCGAGCTGTCCAGCAAATCGACTTCAGTAATGCCAGTTTAGCTTCTTTTATTGATTAATTACGCATTTCGATCGTAAAGTATCTGTATTATTTGTAGTTAAATTTGGAAATCGACTTGGACGATATGCAACGCTTTATAAGAAACCTATTGACCGGCTTGAAATTGGAGTGTTGGTACAACTTTACCCTCTTTTACAAGTATCATATATAGACAGCAATAAGCACTGATCTAGTTGTATATTATTAAAGACACTTTAAATCGGAAAGGAGCAGTACATATCTTATGAATAATGCGCCTCTTTAAGACCACAAAGTTCCCTAGTCAAAGTCTTTGGGAAATAAGTCAACTCATGCTCACGCATTCCTCAATTGCTCGGATTTGCCAATTTAACGATTACTCGCTATCGAATTTCTGGCACCACTAGGAGTGAGTGAGCGGCACCACGAGTAACTCCGACCGCGATGACGATGGCCGCGTACATACTATATCTTTTTGCGGCCAGGGGACAGCAGCGGCACAGCAACAAACCAAACCAAACCAAACCGAAAACCGGTTTATCAACATTAAACGAGGCAGACGGACGCGACGCACGATAAAAGAGAGGCCGTAAAGGAACGGAAAGTAGCCGAGGGGGAGAGTGGTGTAGTGGAAAGTCGGCAAAAGAGCAAACTCAATGGTTATGTTCTTTTTTCTTTCATCCGATTTTGTTTTCATTTTTTTGTTGGCAATTTTTTCCCTTTGGCCACAATTTCAGGCAGGAAAAACTGTGTTCGCTTAAATTGTTTGTTAACTTAATGCCTTTGCGCGATATGTCCATACATACACACATATGTGCCTGAACACGTTTTAATAAGTCATGCGCATCAGGAGCAAACTGTTTTTAAAGCGTTCGAGTGCCAGGAAAACTTTAGGAATTTCCAGAGGGAGGCTATTGGGGGAAGCTGCTGCTGCATCGGAAAATTGAAAAAGCCACTGCACATGCGTCATTACTGCGACGGCTTTGGCGAATTTCGTACTTTAAGTTTACTCGAGAAACTTGTTTTTTTGCCTGACTCAACGGGTGCTCTGCTGCGCTGCGCTGCTTCTGCTTCTTTCAGCTTCGTGACGTCGCGTTCCCGCGTTTTTACGGCCCCCGCACCCTCCAACCCCCTCTCCCACCGTGACTCTCTTCTCGTTTCTCGTTGGGTTTCAATTTCTGCCTTCCATTTCATGCATTTGCGTTAAAGCCGGCTGTTAAGATGACGCGAAAAGCCTCTCTGTTGAAAGAAAAAACAGAGCTACTATATCTCGACAAATAAGATACTGCTTATAAATAAATGGAAAATTAATCACTGTGCGGGTCACACACACACATATTTTTTTAGATGTGTGTACATAATAATTAATGGGGTTTGGAAAGCTCTATGTTTCAATATTGTATAAGCCTTAATATAACAAGACCATCTCGTTCAATATGCCAGCACAGATTATGTGACTGTATTAAAAACAAAGTTTGCATAAGAAAGTATTCAACAATCTATAAACAAACAAAATATACATTTTATCAAGCTATATTTTAAGATCTTAAACATTTTTCCGGAAACCCCTTTAACTGGGGACATGGCTGCGTGACATTGACCAATGTTTTTATTGGTCTGATTTTGTCATTCTGCATTTCTTGTTTATTATTGCTTTTCCTCTCGTTTTCCCCTTTTATTTTATTTTAATATTGATTGGTGCTTGGTCTGCGAATGACGCACATTGAAAACTGCAAGCCAGCATAGCGCGAGAAGCAAGTGACCAGAAGTCGGGGAACAAAAAGAACAGACAAAATAAATGAAATTTAACTTATCTATTTCCCCCTCGCACGTTTACAAATTGCTGCGGTTTCTATTATTGGTATATCTGTTCTCTTGTTTTAGTCGGATTTTGTCCGAGCCATATGAAATTGTGTGTATGTTGTTATTTGTACTTATACAGAAGAGAAGCACACAGGTCGATCAAGTGAGAGGGAAATTGCGGAACAAGAAAATACCCTTGTTTCTATACGGGCTTTAAAATTTGATAAGAAACGTAATGAACGTACTTCACAACTTATTTCTGTCATATTGCAAACTTGCGAGTTGCGAAATAACAAAAAGACGTTTATACTTGACTAGATCAGTTTGCTTGTGATGCTAATTCAGCATAAATGAACCTGTAAGAAACATTTTCAAAGAATACAATACACCTTTTTAATCTACGAGTACCTACGGTATCAAGACATATTGCTGCCATTGTATTTTTGCCCGAATTTCAGTTTCCCGACTCGTATTTAAATTTAAATGCTATGTGCTATTTCAGATGCTGCTTTCGCTTGGGTCCCTCATTCTAGCCCCCCTTTTTCCTGCCAGCTTCCCCCAAAGTGTGAAATTCTTTGGGCAGGTGTGCATTTTTTCACGCGTGCAGCAGTCGGCACCAAAAAAGAGAAAGCAATAAAAAAAAAAAAACCGACAACACAGACCATTTAAAAATAGAGAACAATGTTTTGATATGGGAGGAAGGAAGTTCATAGTAAATAAATAAACGATATGGGACGACTGTGGATTTAAACCCAATCAAAATATAAATTCCTCGTAAAAGAGGACAAGCAATAAATCAGATATCTCTGGTATGCTGAAGTTTTTAAATAAATTCATATAAAATCCTACCTATAAACTTATTGGATTTATTTTAAATGTAAAAAAACCGATTAAACGAGGTTATTTATAAAGTAAATATAAATATACACGGCCTTATTTTAAACAATTTAGTTTTGTGTAAAAATTGGAAATCCTCGCTGGAATTTTGACAACTGCATGAGCACAACAGCAGGAGCAACAACGACAACAATTCCGCCGCAAGTGCGAGTGGGCGGGCGGGTAGCGGCAGGCTGGAGGTGCTCCGGCCAGAGTTGCTCGCCTGTGTCTGTGTAAGTGTGACTGTGTCTCCGAATGGATGCATGTGTTTGTGAGTGTGATGGGTACAGGCACGTCGGGCAGTGAAAGGGCGGCGAAACAAAACGAGCGAAGAAGCAACGACAAAAACACGACAAGCGCAAAAATTGTAATAAAACTAGAAGCAAGCGCCAATACGAATCGAAATGGGAAGCAGAAAAAATGGGTAGCAATATATATGTATTTATGCGCCACTTTATCAAACTCGTTGAGTGCTATATGCGCGTGTGTTGTGTGTGGATTTAGATCCGAATAAACAAAACATAAAATATAATTCCGACGGGAGGAGCTGTCTCACAGTACAAGTAGCTGCCAATGTGAGTAATTTTCAGTCGATATGCGAACACAAACTATTTATATATATCGCAGTCTTAAATGCGCTAACTTTAAAGCTTTGATACGCTGGGGAAAACGCTCCAATGCTAAACAGCGAGAAAACGCCAGACACTTTCACCCTTTAAAGGATTTTAATCCTCTCGCTTGAAATGTGTCAACATGAGGCTTTAGTTAGTTTTCAAACTCGTTGGTTTTCGTCTCCACTCCACTCCACTCTGTTCCGTTTCCTCCCCCCTCCCTTTAGGCGGCAAAACAACGATGAGACAGCATGTTGCAGTGGAGTGGGGACAAACGGGAGTGGGCGTTGCGCAGTGAACCTTGCGTGTATATTGTCGCTAGGCGGGCGCAAAAAAATATAGGAACATATAGACGAAATAGACACAAACGCCAGAGTGTGTGCTTGTGTGTATCTGCCGCCTCTGTGTGTGTGGGAAAATAATTGCACAATTTTATTTATGTTTTGCATAGAATATGGCAGCAGGCGTTGCTCACTCACTCGCACACACTCACTCACTCAAGCGCATTAAACCGCAACAATACTTGGTCAAGTGTGCGTGCACCCACACATAGCCACACATACTCTTATGTATAAAAAGTAGTTCCGCTTTAAAATTCATCAGAATTCTGCACGTTTAAATTTTTCTTGTACACGTTCATCGCACCCTCACACATACAAGCGCACACTCGTTGCAAACAGAAAGGCAAAATGAAATGGTAATCCGGTAGAAAAATAGAATTTTAGTATTATTAAATCGCTGAAACGATTCAGCGGCGCACAATTATATTTTTCGGCCTTTTCTCTCTCTCGCTTATTCGTTTTTCTTTGTACGGCGGCGACAGCGGCGTCTTTTTCTTTCTCTATTTTTTTTGCGAGTTTACGACTGCACAAAATTCACGTGCCAAAACCATAGGTCACACACAATTTTTGAATGCAAAATCCTGGTGGCGCGTTCACACACCGTCGGCGAGCATTTTTCACAAGTTTTGTGCACTTTTCGGCCAATTTTCCAAAAATTTCTTTACCAGCAACGCGTCCAAATTCCACTCGCAGCTTTCAAAATGGCGGACTACGAACACGGCGGATTTTAGGTTTTAGTACAGCAGAAATGACGCTATGCCGCGATGCTCTGCTCTCGATGACGCGTTGCCGCACAATTCGTGCGCCCCCACAATTGCTAGCGGCAGACGGATTTAACACACACCTGGGCTATACGCTGGCGTCAAATTTGCCACGAAACGTGTCTCGAATTGCACAAAATTTATTGCGGAAATTCTATAATTCAGCGCCACCACTTGCACACATAAATTAGCAGTGTGACCGCGTCCAGACCGATAAAATATACCAATTTGCTACTATCGAGTATATACAAACTAGAGCTACATCGATGGCACTATCGATAGAAATTATTTTCTGCGGTGTCCGGACCTATCGCGAAATTATGAGAACAGATGCAGATTTTACGTATGTCTATTTTGGGAATCTTATAGGAATACTCAAAATGTTTAAAACTTACCACTGTCGAAGAATGAATCTTAGAACTCAAAACATTCCATGTTTCCACTTATTTTTTCCAGAATCACAAAAACTAACGAGCAATATTGAGAACAATACAAAGGAGAACTTGATTTATATGAAATAATATAATATATATTTGGAAAAGGACAACTTGATAGTAGGCGGTGGCAGTGTGAACACGACTTTACTTCAGTTCGGCAATATCGACAATCGGTAGTTGGCAACTCTTGTTCATGCCCATCCCTAAAACAGAATCCAATTTTTGAGATCAGAAATTTGGCTACTAAAAATATATTTGAAAGGCATTTATTGTATATCAGTAAGTGCCACCACTGGACCAAAGCTACAAAAAAAACGTGCTAATTAGGAAAGCCCATTGAAATGCCGGCCAGAAGAGCAACCCACGCAGGGAGCTGGTACACAGACTCCAGTGAGTAATAGACAAAGAAGATAAGGCAATCAAATGCAATTGCATTTACATATACTCATGTATTTCACCTGTGTGCTAGTGTGAATGAACTTTTTCGATTAACAATTACTAAACTTTTTAAGGTTTCATAACGAAGAACGTCTTCAAATATCCTTTTCCGGATCGGAGCCCATGGCATTCCGTATTTCGTCCATACGATCGTAGGCAATCTCGGTGGCCCAGCACAGACGTTTTTCCAGTTCGCTATTGCGCCGTCGTTGCTGACGCAGTGCATCCAGGCCGCGCTCCAACTGCGTGCAAGCCTTGAAGAACGTACTCAGTTCTGGGATGTCCCCGAACTCTCCCGGATGTCGGCTGAAGCCCTGCGTGGCATCAGAGGTTAACTTGTCCAGGCGGTTCTGCTGGAAACGCGTATCGAACATAGTCTTCAGCTCGTGGGTCGTCACCTTGCCCAACTCATTGTTTGAATCGTTCAGGTGCAAGTCCCGAATACGGGTCTTTAGGCCGGAAAAATTCACCGACTCGAACTTTTCACCGATTCCCTGAAAGAGTTCGTAACTCTGCTTCAGCTCCAACTGCATCTTCTGTAGGTCAAAGTCGATGCTTTTGGCCGCCTGGCTTTCTAAGAATTCGGCTCGAAATTTGGGATCCTTGGGGGGACCCTCGTACTGGCCCGATGCTTCCGATCTTAGAAAGGAAGTGGTGGATGTGGTATTTACATCAGGTTCCATTTTTTGGTTCTCTTTCTTTGCTAGAGTATCCTTTTCGCTGCTTTTGGCCGAAGAGTCTTTTCCACTGCTTGCAAATGAGCCCTTTCCACTCTCTGAAGACGAAAGGCCCTTAACGGCGGCGCTTGAGGCCTTTTTAGACTTCTTATTCTTTGTAGGGAATCCAAAAATTGGCAACGGATTCGGACTCATAAGTAGCTCATTAGTCATCTCCCTGTCTGAATCACCTGTGGCCCTATCACAAAGAACATTAGTTCGATCCTACTTTTTAATGCTGGCCCTTGGGACTTACTCTTGAGACAGTATGGCCGTCAGTTCATTGCGTATGCGATTCATTAACTCGTCGGTTTCCTGTGTCTTCTTATCACTTGCCATGTTTAACTAAAACTTGAATTTGAATATATGAAAATATTTCTTATTTTTGCTGTTGTGCTAGGCGACAGATTCGGAAAAAGTGCTATGCGATACGAAGGGCTTTTTGTTAATTTGTCGCTAAGCAACTCTAGGCCAGCTTTGTTGAAATAATATTTTGGCTTCGTATGTGTTTCGTGGGGTTTAGAATTTTAGTTTCTAAAATTTAAGAATTAAACATGCAAGGATGGATTATCAAAAGAATTATAAAGATTGTGTGAAATTTTAGCAACTCATCAACAAAACACTTTTCTTTTGTTATTTTTCAGCTTCTGAGCTCTCCAGGCAGTTGGATGGCTGGCTGCACGCTGCCGAGCTCTCTCACGGACCTGCCCGCGCCATTATTGCCCCGTAAGTTAGAGTCAGAGCTGGCTGGAGGCGAAGACAATCCTTTAAACAATTTCCCTTCACAGGCATGCCGGCTATACGTACTGTGGTGCTTGCGCTGCGTTCGCCTATCGTCAGGTTAGCCCAGTTGTCGTGTAAGGACTTAAATTAACTTCTGTACTCCCCACACCGCAGAGTTAATTGGTATTTTATGCTTGCAGCAAACGAATCTTCATATTGGGCCCCTCCCACCATGTGCGCCTTCGGGGCTGTGCCTTGTCCGTGGCTAAGAAGTATAAGACTCCCCTCTATGATCTCGAAATTGATACTCAAAGTAAGCCAAGCTGATTTGTTGCATTCTTTTTGTCAATTCGTCAATTAATAATTGCTTATTCCAGCTAACGCTGAGCTAGAGAAGACCGGCCAGTTCACCTGGATGGATATGAAAACCGATGAGGATGAGCACTCCATTGAGATGCACCTGCCTTACATAGCCAAAGTCATGGAAGAGTAAGCTAACATTGGTTTGGAGTGCCTCAACGAGTATTTTACAACGTGTTTCCTGTTCCTTTTTCTTAGCTACAAGAACCAGTTCACCATTGTGCCTATTCTGGTGGGATCGCTGAATCCCGAGCAGGAGGCACAGTATGGCTCCCTACTGGCCTCGTACTTGATGGACCCCACCAATCTGTTTGTAATATCCTCCGACTTTTGCCATTGGGGCCAGCGCTTCAATTACACCTACTACGATCGCTCCTGCGGCGCTATTCACAAGTCCATTGAGAGGCTGGACAAGCAGGGCATGAACATCATCGAGACGCTTAGTCCGCAGGCATTCACCGAGTATTTGCGCAAGTACAACAACACCATATGCGGTCGCCATCCCATCGGCGTCATGCTGGGCGCCTGCAGAGCCCTGCAGGATCAGGGCTACGACAAGATGAACTTTAAGTTCCTTAAGTACGCGCAGAGTAGCCAGTGCGAGGATATGGACGATTCAAGCGTCAGCTACGCCTCGGGTTCGCTCGTCTTTGAGATTTGAGAGATGCTTTAGTGTGGCATCCCAAAGCTCGACAGCATTAATATTGTGGAATTTAAGCCTAATGTTTTTTACAATTATTACTAGCCACAAATTGAAGAAATAAATCCATTTATCAACTTATTTTTCACATAATATTCCAATTAAAAATGAGCAATTAGCACTCATTTTTTTTGCAGATTTCTAAAGTTTCTGTTAGGAACTGAAACTAGTTAGCGTAAAAACGGACTGATGTTGTTGATGCTAATCAAGAATATACACTTGCCACATATCTCTGGATACGCACTTTTGTGGAAGCACATTTTTGAGTACCTTTGCTAAAAATGTCATAACAAGCTAACTATTCGACGGAAAATTAAGAAAAAATATGCAATTCAAAGACATTTTCCCATTTTATATTATGGTGGACAAATTATATTGGTATGTAAAATATTTTCTGAGAAATTCAACGTTAAATCCGGAAAAGTTTTTTTCCCCAGGTGTATCCAGAGATATGTGAGCAAGTTTATATGCTAAACTTCTGTCTAAAATCATAAAAGAAGGGTATACAAACAGAGACCCAATTTTTGACGTTATTTTAAAGCGGTCTTCTACTTACAAGTTTTTGAAAAATCTTTTTTTCTCATTTTTTATATATAGAGGATATGAGGAATACGCATTATGAAGAGTTTTGTTAAAGACACATTCCCTCTTGGGTAAACGAAGCCTCCATATGTTTCGAGGATTTCCCCTATCTTTAAACGCATTTTTCCGAAAATCGTCTTTTTTAAACTTTCTGGCAAGACTTCAACTAGTAATTTTCATCGAATTTAACAAATTTTTCCCACTTGCATATGAAACCATTCCTTATGCACCTCAGATTTGTATATTTTTGCTTTGTTTCATATTTACACTTTCCAACAAGTGAAAAATCATATACAGTGAATCAGGCTATAGTGACTTATAACCAGTAAACGCACTAACCGGTAGTACTTTGCATACAATAACTTTGTATGGGAAGCAATCAAGCCATCGAGTTTTCGTCGCGATAACCGGACGGACGATATAACAGGAGTATTTAAAACAATTTTTAAAATAAAAATAATCGTACTCGGAGAAGTATAGCCAACGTAAAACTGAAAATACAAAAATAAATTTTCGCATTTCTGACAAGTGTAAGGTTAGATGTCATACCAGAAAGTTGACTCCGACACTTTTTGCAACACTACTTTAACTATTTATCAGAAACGCAACTTTGCAAGTTTAAACACGTACAAACTTGTAGTTTCCTCACAATTAATTCCAGAAAATAAGGTAACATTCCGGGCGTGTAACTTAAAGACCCCCCAAGCTGCAATTTAATTTTAAATAAATCCAAAAGCATTAAAACTTTTCATTCCATTTAAGTTTATTTTTTCTTAATTTTTTTCGTTTTTTTTTTTTTTGTTTTTTTTGTTGAAACATCGAAATTGACTCCTAAGCCATTTTGAATGATTTCTTGGATGCATTTTCTGTTTTTTGTATTTTTATGTTTCGTTTTTATTTATCGATTTCTGCGTATGTGAGTGAGATGTGTATGGAGTCCAACCGTCCAGCCCGCAACCCCTTGTCATGTCGTCCTCACCACCAGGCGGAAGCAGCCCTGGCCGCTCCTCCAGCGGTGGCATCCCCCGCGGGCCCATCCTCGCCTCCTGATCCGTTCAGTCGTGAACACTGTTCGGCATCGCTCGCGATCTGCAGGGCATTCATGTTTTGGACGAACGTCTCCAAAGCCGCCGCATTCTCGTCCGGTGTATACGGCGATGTTCGCTGGCTGAGCGGGCTGCGACGCAGGAATTCGTTTAGGTCGCTTGCTACGCTGGCGGCCTTCGATCCTCCTCCGCCCGCCACCACCGAGGGATCAAAGTCATAGCCAAAGGGATCTGGTGGCGCTGGCGTCTGCGGCTGCATTCGTGTCAGTAGGCTATTCTGCACGAATAGGTGGGAATCTGTAATCAGAGAGAAATTATGACACTTCCATGGCTCTCATTCACACAAACAACTCACCGTTGCCGTAGTCGCCAACCACATTGTCGCAATAGTTGGCGCTTGGAACACTGCCGCCAGACTGCTGCGATTGCTGGGGATCGTACGCGTTCGAGGAACGCACCCGGCTGCTAAACACGCTAGTTATTTCTACGTGATGCGGCGACGCTGATGCATTGTTGCGCGAGAAGTTGGACTCCGATATATTGTGTATCGACACCTGGAAATTGAAAACAATTTGGGTTTATAGCCTGAACCAGATTATAAAGAAGACTACTGTCCGGAGACCCACTAAAAGGAAGTTATTTTGTAGTTTTTAGAGAATGAATTGCAGGGTAGTCGAGTGTCTAAATGGGCTATGATACATTATATCAAAGAGTATGAATATAACTTTATACTCCTTGAATATATATATATATGAAAGTTAGTCTGCCTTAGGTTTAATGATAAAAAACCATTCCTATTTTCTATTCCATGGCATCAATTGTTTAGAGAACGCACTGCAAGTTCTTTTGTTATCAGGGCACAGGGGTGGCCCTGCTAGTAAATTATAAAAAGCATAAATTGTGAAGGTAAATAGTGTGAAAGGAACATACATAAGTGTATGGCAACTAATAAGGAGTATATCTATATAGTCAAACAGTTTAAAAATTCACCTTTTAATACCCACCATATTAGAAAAAAAAAACCTTTAAAGTTCTTAAACTGAGGAGTTGACTTAAATGATTTCCAGTTGTAATCTTTTAAATATTGTGTAAGGAAACATATAAAGTACTGCTGGGTGATACTTTATAAGCTATAAACAAAATATGGTCTTGTGAAACGTTTGGATTGAGTGTTAAATTCACAGATATTTTTAAGGTGACCTCTGCAGAAGTAAATGAAAGTTCTTGAACCGAGGAGTTGACTAGAACGAAGATATTTTTAAATTATTTATAGCTTCTCGAAACCGTTTAAATATTGTGTAAAAAACCATGAAGTACCACTTGGTGATATCTTATAATACACACAGTAAAGTATATGTCCTTGCACCAGATATTCCCAAGGTGAGCTCTATGAAATATAATTTAAACTGAACCCTTTTCTGCGTAATTTTGTTCAAAGCAAATTAATCCCCTGACTTGTATTGTTGAAAGTGAATAAACGTAGCCCCTGCCCACAATTTTATTTTCCCGAATGTGTCCGCCACACAAGAGCTATCGTAAAATCAAAACTTGTACAAATGATCAGTGCATGAAATATGATAGGAACGGGCAGTTTAGCTGATTCAGAATGCACTCGGGACAGAGCGGACATAGCTGATGACCCAATGGCCAGAGGCCAGGGAGGTCACACACCTCGTTGTTCAGATGCTGGCCCGGTATTAGATTCTTGAGAAAGGCGGCGTCGTCGTAGCGAATGACTCCGGTGTTGGGTATGCCCTCCAGGTAGGAATTGAAACCGGTGATGGTTGGCGGCGGAGAGTCGTCGCCACAGCTGTGGTGCATGTGGCACTCGCTCGATCCGCCACCACCGCCAGCTGCTACTTGCGAAGGGCCGCCGGGCGACGCAGCCGAGAAGACCTCGAAGCCGTTGTAGTAGCTCGACTGCTGGTATTTCTCTTGCAGTGGCACCCCTCCGCCTCCTCCGGACGCTGGGTGGTAGTCCGACGACGACGACTGCTGTTGTGGTGTCTGCTGTTGTTGTTGTGGGGCAAAGCACGGCCACTTGCTGTCTTTGGTCTTTTGCTTCAGCTCGCTACCGATGGCAGACAGACACTTCTGTTGCGAGTGCTTTGGCCGAGCAATCACCGCCGCTTCGCCCACCAATCTCCCGGGGCTATTGCCGCCGTTTGGTGGAACATTTGTACAGCTAATACTGATATTGTTGTGCGTCCCACCGCCGCCATTGTTGCTGCTCCCGCTGCTATTCCCGCTGGCCGATCCACTCGAGAAGTAGGAGAAGGTGGAGCTGTTGCTGTTAGTAGCTTGGCTGTTGGCAGCCGATACCGGCGGGTGTTGCTGCAGCTTGTGCTGCGTGGCCCGAGCCGCCTCCGCCACTGCCTCCTGCGGAGTGTAGTAGTTGACGTTACTGCCGAACTGCCGGTATCCGCCCATCGCGAGGCCATTGGTCACTGCCTGGTGCAGCGCCGGGTTGCGTATGGTGAACATTCCGTTGTCGTTCTTAATTATCGCAGCTGGCTGATCCATAGCCATTGGTGGGGCGGCGATGGGTAGACCGGCACCAGCAAAGTTCCGCACTGAAAAGAATATATGTATGTCGAATTATTAAATCATTCTTTGAGTGACATCACTAATATGTCAGTAAAGTTAAACATAATGCTTTGTCAAGAGAAAAAGAAAATAAGTTGATTTCCTTACTGGGTTTTGCCATTGTCATGAGCACTTTTTTTCTAGTCCTGTTCGTCTTGTTAAAAGATTACACAGTGTTACAAAATCAAATTAAATTTCGTTATTTTTCATGAAATTTGACATGACTAGACAACAAAAACAGGTGTGCATCATTGAAAAATAATGGTGATTTATTAAAAAAATAAAAATGGCGTCAAAGTCGAAAAAACACGAAAAAAACGTGAAAACTTTATATTTCAAAGCAAAAATTTTGTATTTCTCATTCGAAACAAACAATAAGTTATTATTTTCCAGTAAGCTACTTTATAAAGCTATTAAAAACCCCAGGGGTTTTCTAATTGGTCAAAAACTTTTCGAGTAGGAATTTTTCAAAGCGAAAACGGACCGAAAAACGGGTTTTTAACCATAACATAAGATTTTGAGGTTAGAAAAATTTTAAACATGGTTTTGTGTTATATTCGACCAGATAAACCATCTCTACTAGGTCACTTCAAAAGTTCAGAATCACTGTTTCACTGTGTTATTTACAATTTTAGATGATCGATATTATTGCAACATTTGTATTTAATACATTACTCTCTTTTTGCGACCGACATATCGTGATTATCTCTTTATTCCACATATCAAACAATAATTTGGGAAATTTTTCGAGAGCAAAACTTTTGATATCGATATCGATTAAATCGCCATATTTAAATATGGGTAACTTTCTGATGTCGCACGCGACATTTGTACGCATTTAAACTACGAAAAAACATGTACCAGTATTTTATGTTAATTTTGGAAAATTTGAAACTTATAGCTTTTGGTTAGCACTATAATTTGTGTTAAGGTCGATTTCGGACAATTGTTCGTTTTTAAGATAATTACAAAAATGTTAGATATTCGCACGCGACACAGACAGAAGTCTCTTTTTTGCAAACCAAGCAAGCACTGATTTCAGCGAAACTTGATGAAAGATTTTAATGCAATTAATTTTAATGTATTATATATCAATTCAACTTAATAATGTATTTACAAATATAAAGCATTTTTTTTTTAATTGAATTTTAATCACTGTCGCACGCGACAGTTTCTTCCATCGTACATTTCGTGATGTTTTTTACTATTTAAGTAAATCAGAGAAGTATAAATGTGGTCCGTTTTGACTCTTTGCAATCTTCCAGAAATGATAGAAAGCAAAAGTCCCAGCATAGTTCCTCTGCTTTGGAGATTTTTACCAAAACACAACATGATCTTTTTATGGTGTTTTTCATCAAAATGATGAAAAACGCGAGTTGCGCGAGTTTGCATTCGAATATTTTGAAATTTGTTTTAGAATATGATAAAGGCTTTCAAATTTGATCCATTGGAACATTTTCTTATGTTACTATGTCAAAAATATAAATTTTAGAGCATTTTTTGTTGTTTTTGATGCGGTTGACCTTTCTGGAGAGTTACCCATATATAAAATTAAAAAAAAATTTATAAATATTATAAATTCAAATGTCGATATCATCGATCAATATTGCCTGTCTCTTGCAACGTTAAATTAAACATTCGCTAACCAAATCTTTTGTGTTTATAGCTCTAAATGTCCTAGGATTTCCACCAATAGCAGATACCTTTTGTAACTGACCTCCGCTAACTAGTTTACTCACCCGATGGAATGGGATTGGGAGTGGGTGGCAAGATACCACCGGCAGCTGTCCCATTGTTGCCTTGGTGGAACATGGGATTGCGCAGTGTGATTATATTGCCGCCAGCACTGGTCTCGATTGAAGCCGAGGGCACACCCATTGCTGCCCCTCCGTCGACTTCGCCTCCGGAACGTTGCTTGCTAGCAGCTCCAGAACTGGCACTGGGCCCGCCACTTACAACCCCGGTCTTCCCGCGATTGCGACGCCGACGCCTGGAGGATTTACCGCTGGCAGCAGCTGCTGAAGCGGCTGCAGCTGCTATGTTTGCAGGAGCATTCGGAACCTGGCTGGGGCGAATGGGTCGGGGATTGGCCTCCACCATGATCACGCCGTTGGGATCCATGCCAGCGTCTCCCGCTGCTCCGTAGTAACCCGCCAACGAATGCGACGGCTGCTGGAAGTGGTGCTGCTGCAGGTGCTGCTGCTCGGCCAGAGGCTTGGACAGCAGCCGGATGGATTCGCTCTTCTGACGCAACTGCTCGCTCTTGGCCGGATCCACCTTGGTGAGGGTGATGCCGGGCGGCAGCGACAGGTGTTCCACCTGCACACCGCGATTGAGCTGATCCATAATGCTGCAGTTTGGAGACTTGGCTTGCTGTTGCTTGGAGCTGGAGCTGGAGCTGGGGCCAGACGACTGCCCGATGCGCAGGTGCTGCATCTGCTGGGTTAAGGTGCTGGCATAGCTTCCCGACTGGGACGGCGGTATGGCAACTTCGTTGGGGTTGAAATAGCCCATGTTGTGTGGAATGCCGGAGAGATCCTCTGGAAGTAAAATGTAGGAAGTTTCCCTTGAGACCGGATGCATTTTCTCTACTTACCCTGCTTCTGGCGGTGACCGCGCTTTCCGCGCTGTGTTCGCTTCGATGGTGCACCGCTTTCGGCCTGATGAGTGACGGAGTGTGAAATTGGCAGCGGCTGCACGCCGGATGAAGATGACTTTGCCCGTCCGCTAGTGTTCCGTCCACCGCGCGGCTGCTGCTGCTGCGTCTGCTGGACCTGCTGAGTGTGAGAGCTGCGATTCGATTCGAGTTGTTGCCCAGCCACCTGCTGCTTTTGCTTCCTCGTGGATTCTGCTGGGCGCTGAGATAGGCCCTTGCCAGGGGCCACCTTTTCCAGCGGCTGATGCTGCTGCTGCGACTGAGAGTTTTGTTTTCCACCAGCAGCAGGCAGTGGCGTGGGCTTGCCTTTGGCCTGATTTGGAGCCTTGGCTGACTGCGTTGTTGGCTGCTGCTTTGGAATCACCTCTGGCTGCTTTGCCTTCTTCGCAGGCGCGGAATTAGCACCTGGCGCTGGCTTCTGCTTGGCGCTGATCACTGGAGGAGCAGCCACAGGCTTGGGGGCCGAAACAGTGGGCTTTGGCGGTGCCACTGGCGTTTTCACGCTCAATTCCGACGAATCGCTGCCCGTTTCCCACTCGCCCTCCGACGAATCCTGCATGTGGAGTGACTTGAAGGGATTGTTGTCAAGCTGTCCGGCGTCCAGGCGCGACTTGACTCGCTTCTGCCTCTTCGGTGGCTCCTGCGGCACAGGCATCGGTGCCGCAGGTAGCGGTGGCTTGGCATTTGCCAGCTTCTTGGGTGCAGTCTTTGGCTTCTTCACGCTGCACACGGAGCTCTCGCGCGTGCTCTGCGGCGTCTGCGACTTTGAGGAGGTGCTGCATGTCGTCGAGCTGGAGGCCGTGGTGGGCACTGCCGGTACAGCGAAATTCTTTGCCTGCTTTTTGCCATTGTTGTTCGCTTTAGCTTCCTGTTCCGCAGTTGCTGCTGCCGCTGCAGCTGCAGCTCGTTTAGCCTCTTTCTTCCTGACCTTGGCACTCTTCTCGGGCACAGCAGGAGCTGCAGCTGCAGCTGGGGCAGCGATCAGGTGAGATGAAGGCACCTCCGGCTGAGCGGGAGCCGTAGATGCCACCATATGGCCGTTGACGAAGGTGTAGAGCAGTTTGTCTTCGTGCGGAGCACTGCCCTTGGCCACCACAGTGACCTGCTGCTCGGCGCCCGGATGGGGCAGCTGCACGCGTCGTATTGTCACAATGCGCTTGGAGGGATCGGCAGTGATGGAGTTGGCGGCCATGGCTGCAATCACATCGCGAGACAGCTGCTGGGGCTTCTGCGGGTGCTGCGGAGGGGCGAAGCACACTGGGGTCGAGTAGAAAGATCCGGGACTGAACTCTGGGCCCTGCAGCTGAACTTCAGACTCGGCAGCCGGCGTCACAGCGGCCGAGCTTCCGCCGCCGTTCAGTAAGTCCTCCAGCTGGGCCATCTTGGCCAGTTGCTGCTCTTTGGTGGGCAGGTATGAAAACTTAAATTCGTTGTTCGTCTGCTTCACAGTAGCGATGAGCTCCAGGATTACGGTCTCAACCTTTGCCTTGGCCCGCTGCAGATTCTTGATGTTCGCCTCCAGCTCGCCGATGCGCTTCTTCTCCCTCTTTCGGCCGCCAGCGGCCGTGAGAGCCTTCATCTCGTACTTGTCGATGAACTCCTTGAAGTAAATGTCGAGGAACTGGCCCCGCATGTCCTCCAGCTCCTTGATGCGCTTCTCCTCTTCCTTGCGCATCTTCTGCTTGGCCTTCTTGGCCGCCTTCTTCGGATTGGCGGTCTGCGGCTGCTGGGACTTGCCCTCGATGAAGTTGAGAGTATCGTTGACCCAGCGCTGCTGGTCCTGCTCGCGGCTATAGTTGCCGAGGAAGTCCGCAAAGTCCTGCATCATCTCCTCTTTACTGTACTGCGCCGAGAAGGTGCTGCCGGCCACAGCTGCCGCGGCTGATGCCGCATTTGCCGCCGCCTCAGTGACGTCTGTTTGCACCTGGATACTCTTGCAGAGGCTGTCCAGGCACAGCAAACTGTCATCGCTTGCTCCCTGCTGCTGCTGCTGCGGCTCGACCTTCTGCTTGCACACCTCAGGAAGCTTCGCGGACTTGGAGGTGGGCTGCTGGAGCTGTGCTGTGGCAAACACCTTTAGGCTGGGAGGCTGACTCGGCGGAGGGGCAGCTTCTTGGGCCTTGGGCGGTCGCTTCGGTGGGCTGGCGGCTGCCGGCGCTGGCTGCACGGTGACTGATTCGGGAACGGGCTTTGCTTTAGCCGGGGTGGGGACTTCCTCAACGGACTTGCTCTTCCGGTCGTTGACAATCTGGGAGAGCTTCTTGCGCAGACGATCTCGCGTCTCGTTGAAGCGAGCATGACTGCACTCCTTCTTCACGCGCTTCTTCGAGTGATTCTCCTTGCAGGGCTCTCCGATGTCCGCATAGTCGGCACAGCCTAACAGTTGAAAGAAAAAGTTAAAAGCCTCAGCTGTATGTCAGCCTTGACGCTTACATTTCCGCATCTTCTCTTTGCTCTTCTTATTGGCACCCGCGTCGCCGCTGCTCCTAGTACCAGGCTGCGACATGTTGGGATGATCGCCCGTCTTGGACTTGCCGCCAGATACACCCGTGGTGCTATCCGGCTTAGTGCGTTTGCTGTGAACAATAATATCAATTATTTGTGTGCCTTCGCCAGGTGCTTGCTTCTTCCACTCACATTATCTGAGAGTCGTGCAACATCATAAGCTGATCGACGCCAAATTGCATCTTCTCTATGTTGGCATCGCCAAGCGTAAAACTGCAAAACGAAGAGTCAAAATATTAGACAAAATTATAAGTTGCAAGTCAACGTGACGTTTTCAGGCAGAACAACGGCGACTTTGATAGCTGATCGACGCACCACTTGGCACTAGGCACAAGGACAATAAAAATCTATCCAAAAGTTGTATTTTTCGTTCGCCACCTCTAAAGAGCTTTCTTAGTTTAATTACCAGGACTTCCCGAATTGAAAGACCGTCCTCGCACGACGCCAAAGTTTTGATTACTTGACAATTGACAATCGATTGTTCTTTCGATACATTACAACGTGCTACGATATAAGGTGGTCTCTTTAGCCTTGCACCATGATGCACCTAATTAAGGTGGTCTCTTCGCGAGAGCTGTTCTCTTTTGAGGACTGTTATACAGGCTGTTGCTCAGAGAGCACAGGGACTTGAAAATGTTGTTGTCCTCAACCAAGCGTAATTAGTTGCATCATGTTTAGGATGTTACGCAGTTTTAGCACGCTCTATCCGCTCTTTGCGGACAAGCACCATAACGATATTTAATACGAGCTCAATGTATATACCGATATTTGAATAATGTTTGAATAATTGTTATACATGTGCAAAATATTGGTGGGTAAAAATATCGGCTAAATGACTGAGAAGCTAGCCTACAGAGTTCGTTCGTTTTGGATTTGTAAAGAAATATTACATCTACACTTTTGTATTTGCTTCTACATTAACGATTCCGCCTATGGCGGCTATATTATATAACGACCCGATTGACGATGTTTGAAAACCGACAATTTTAGAATTTTGTCTTTAAATTTTCCGAACGTTGATGTGGCAGCTAAATGATATACTCTTCCCATCGGTTTCTTTCGACTTATACTATCTGCAGTTTCATTCAGAAACATAGCTTAACAAGAGAGGAAGCTAACTTCGGCAAAGCCGAAGTTTAAATACCCTTGCAGTGAGGTT
>JAEIHY010020211.1:0-36469 GCA_018904565.1 Drosophila tsacasi | reverse complement strand
TAAATTGCATTATCCCCAAAAGACACACTGTACTTCCTCATTACCATTGCTGGAACTCTGTCGATTGCCCAGCACAACTAGATTCTCCTGGCGCTGGCCACCGGTGGCCAACACGTATTGACTTTACCTCCTAATTACTTCAGTGACAGCTGAATTTCACGATATTTCAGTTACTCCATCAAGAAATACGATTCCCAAGTAACTGATCTTCGTTTGGAAGTTCGAGCTTCTAACTAATGACAACTCCATAAAAATAGAAAACAAAACTTTAGGATCCCAAGAGGCTTTTATAAAGCGTATTATTTATTTGCACATTTCAAGAATTGATTCAAAATGCAGATTGGGACTTAACACCCCTCGCACCAGCACTTGAGGCTGGGGCTGCAGTGCCCACTGGATCGTCCTTCCTCCTTACAAACCCGTCGGCAGGTGTCGTTGTCCCAGACGGCGCAAGGACCTCCGTATCTGCCAGACAGGCAATCAGCTTCGACGGCTCTGGAGCCCAGAGCCACAATTGCCATAAAAGCGAAGAAAAGGTGAATAAGTTTGATTTGAACCATCTTAACTTTTGACTTTTAATATAGCAAATATGAAATTGCGAAGTTACTAGAAGCGTTTGATCTCCACCACTTCTGGAGCAGCTTATATAGTCCCCGGACGTACCCACTATCAACCATTTGTGTAAATAGAGTCGGGAGGAAGCCATTAAAAAAATATTTGTAATTTATTTTGCAATTAGTTTATCTTTTTATTTTCACAATTTGTTTATTTGTTTCACGGAAAGCTTTGAGTTTATGTTGAACAGCTTAGCGATAAGTTGCACCTTGATAATATTTTAAGTAAACAAAGTATAAGTTGGTGTTCCGTTCTTTCTTAAATGACAAACTGGTTAGGGGTTTTCCCTAAAGTAAATATTCATTTCATTTTTAATGTGCACGGTGAACTTCTTTATTTTTCTGTATTTAGATATAGAAAGTAAAGCACAGATGTAGAGATGTCTTAACATCCCTCGCACCAGCACTTGAGGCTGGGGCTGCAATGTCCACTGACTCGTCCTTCCTCCTTGCAAACCCGTCGGCAAGTCTCGTTGTCCCAGACTGCGCAAGGACCTCCGTATCTGCCGGACAGGCAGTCGGCTTCAGCCACGTTGGACCCCAGGACAACGAGGGTCATCAGAGCAAAGAGAAAGTATAGAAACTTGATTTGCACCATCTTAATGTAGCGTGTTATGATTACTCCTTGAATTCGGAACAACGAATGGATTTTGAAAACCAACTATGAGCTTTTATAGGAATCGAATCCAGATGGAGGATGATATATGTATTAAGACCACTTGATAAGAATTCATCTTGATTAGACTGTGGAAAACCCAGACTTATTTAATATTGCTTGTGAAAATCCCAGGTAATAAAATACGAAGAAAGCGGAATTAGATAAGGATTGCAAAGTGTTTTGACCCTTCGTTGCCTATGCATTGTACTTTTAATACTATATTCAATACGTTAATTATTATTTATATTGGTGTTTGCGTGTCAAGAATAATTACTTTTCTATGTATAGTTTATGTAATTAATTTTCATTATTATCCCTTGCCATTTGGTATATGTGTGTAAATGTAGGTATCAAAATCCTATATTATAAAAAAGGTTTTTTTATCTTTCTTTATCTTAAAAAAATTAAAAAAAGGGTGTGTTTTTCTAAATATTATTAATTAGTTAAGTTTTTAATTGCGAATTAATATAACTTTTAGAACTCACTGAATTTTTGGTTATTTAATGCTATAAGAATAACTGAGACTTTTTCATTTGTAAAAGTTCATTTTTAATTTTATTGATTTACTCTGCAAGTTTTTATAATCGTTCCGAAATGTATGAAACAAAATCTTAAATGTGGAGCCATTTTTCTATCATTGTAACTGTTGGCTTGATTTTGCCATAATACCTCGTGACAAAAACAGAATAGGTCGCAAGCTTATCTTTATAAAGCTGTGAAGACCCCACATTTATTTAATATAGATTGAAATCCCAAGTAATATTATAATAAAAGGAAAAAGAATAAGATAAGGATTGGAGGTAGCTTATTATTATTCTATTAAATAGATTGTTAGTAAATATTATTTTTAAAATTGTTTTTTAGTCTTTTGTCTACATTGAATAATTTACCAAGCAAATGTTCTGACCAAATGATACATTTACTTGTTCAATAATCTTAACTAAACTTACCTAGTCTATATTATTATTATTAACGTAGGTCATTACCATTGACGTAATCTTTGAAGCGACTCGGTCTCAGCCCGAAAGTATGCCCTCATCGCATTGGGGACTTCAAGCTTTTCAAGTGACATTGACGTCAGTTTTGATCTTTAATTTTTCCATATCCAAGACTTATATTTCTAAGTATATTTGTCGAGAACAGACCCCTTCCCTTCAAGTCCAAAGAAAAACCTCTCACAATATGAATATTATTTATTATTTATTGTTTATGGTTCTTTTTGTTTTACGAAAATTAAATATAATCATACAACGAACAAACTTACAGATACATTTTATAATGCAATTAAAACATTGACTTTATATATATATATATTTCTTTTATACTTTCGTTTATCGCTTTAGCTTTTAAGTAGACACGTTCATTTTTCAACGTTTTCTGTTCTGATTTCGTTTTGATAGTTTTTCTTTTAAATTTGTTGGCCCTTGGCGCAGTATGGTTGTGTGTTTGGGATACAAATTAAATAATTATAATGTATATATGTATATAAAAAATACAAAAACAATTCGTCCTGGTTGCTTGATCGTGTCTATCTCTTCTTAATTGTCCGAAAATTGCATCTGCTCTCACTGCGGCGGAACCTGACTCGACCGGCGCTTGTCCTTGTCCTTCTCCTTCTCCTTGTCGCCCTTGCGTCCAAAGATTCGGAACATGCCGCTGCGTCGCTCCTCCTTGGTGCCCTTGCCGCTGCTTCCCTTCACCCCCGAAACGGAGGATATGGACTGGGCCTCGCTCTCGCTGGAACTTTCTGCGGAGACGCGCGAGAAGCTGATGGAGTCGGGCTGCAGGGAGACGGGTCGATTGCTCTCGAAGCGTGTGGTGCCCCAACCTGGCGGGATAAAGAACAAAAGTGTGAGTGAAGGAAGTCTTTAGGTCTACTCGCAGAGGTATCATGCAAGGAGTAGTACGTGGATAACACAAAGTTGAGTTTCAAGAGGTGAACAAGCATTAAGATATTATTTGTAGCTTACAAGATAGGGCAAATTGTACATATTTAATCGAAATTATGCCACTTAAACTAATATGCAGATTAGTTCGAGCTTCAGAAATTCGATCAAGCATAGATTTTCCTGAAATATATATAGGAAACACAACGAAAAATACTTTGCAAACTCGTGCGCAGATAGGATCGCCGTGTTAGCTTGGCCGGTTTGAAAGTAGAGGAACCTTTTAAAGGCACGCATGCAGTGAAGACAGGAATAAACAGAGAAGAATATATATACAATGAGCCAAGATCATCTACACAGAGAAGAGTATTTATACACAGATCTCAGATCAGCCTTAACCATTAACCATGCAATTAATTCTAAAAATCCAGGAACAAGTTAAGGATGAGATTCGTCTAACCACCGATTTCGTTTCCAATTTCAATTGATTCGTTATTGTTATTCAGATGCAGACCCATATAGCTTGGATTACTGATGGCATTGTTAGGCTCCGCAGAGCCGCCGGATGATGATTTGGTCGATTTGTTAAGTGCTACACCCATGGTATTGTACCACACCGTGCTACTGCTCGAGGTCACTTGGTGTGTGGTACTTGAGGTGGTTGTGGTGGTGGTTGTGGTGGAGCTGGTAAACGTGGACGAGCCTTGCTTCACATTACCATTGCCATTGCTGCTGGCCCCGCTGCTGGAGTAGTTGACGGTGGTCCTCTTGGGACTACTGCTGCTGCCTCCGCCGCTGCCGTTGTTGTTGTGTGCCTCCATTTCGATGAACTTGCGCGTGGAGTCGATCCTGCCGGAGGGAACCCTCTGCTGTTGCTGTTGTCTTGTCAGGTTGTTGTTGTAGTAATCCGGCTGACTGGCCGCCGCATTGAAGGCATTGATCCGCTGCTGGACCTGCGCCTGCTGCTGATGCTGATGGGAATGGGGATGCTGGGGATGCTTCTGGTGACCACCCACAGGTGGCATTGTTGTTGGCAATGGCGGCGGATTATCTAATAGCGCATCGCGTCGTTGTAGGAGGACAATTTTTGTACAATGTGAGTGAGGAACAATGAGGACGAGAAGGTGGTGGTGGTGTATGGGACAGAGAGACACAAATGGCTGCCCTACAACTACTTCCTATGGAACTCACCCGATTGTCTGGCCTCGCTGTTGCGTGTCAGCACCGCACTGTCATCCTTGCTGCTGTTCCCGTTCTGCTGCACTCCGCTGGCACCGCCGGCGGGCAAGGTGGCGGAGCGGCCATCGGTCAGATCTGAGAATAATCTTTATAAATTGCATTATCCCCAAAAGACACACTGTACTTCCTCATTACCATTGCTGGAACTCTGCCGATTACGCAGCACAACTAGATTCTCCTGACTCTGGCGACTACTGGCCACCGGTGGCGCTCCTCTCGGCGGAATAGGTGGCTTTTGGTCGAATCCGGCGCTGGGTGAACTGGGCGAGCTTGGGTGGGATTGCTGTTGCTGCTGCTGTTGTTGCTGCTGCATCTGTCGTTGCAGGAAAGCCATTTGGGGAGTGGCTGTGCCATCCAGTATCTGGCCACCGCTAGTGCGACGCTGGGAGTCGGGCGAGGAGTTGCGGGAGCTGACGGGCGACTCTACGCTGCTGGTCACCTTGATGTCCGGTGAGCTGCTCGACTGTTGCTGCAGGAGGGCAAAATGTGAGTTAAAGAATTCGACTTGGTTAAGAGAGAACTACCTTCATGGACTCGTCGTAGCTAAGCAGCTGTAGATTCGGCGGCAGACTGGCGTGGAAGGATATCTTGCGGACCCAATCGTTGAGGATGTCTAGGGATGGAGCCTCAAACAGGAACTCGGAGCCGTCGGGCAGCTTCAGCCGGAAGACGTACTTCTTCTTGGTGTAATCCTCCGCCCGCTCGCACTTGGCCCCCAGGATGTTGACCGGCGCCGTAGCCGTCTTCTGTTGCAGGAAATCGTTTTCGTCCTTGAAGAAGCACACCAACTGGCCACACAGCACGGTGTGGAACTGCTTCCACGAGCGCACGGGCGCCTTCTTGCCTCCCGACTGCAGTCCGTGCTTGCGCTCCAGACTTCCCTGAATCTCAACGGGCGGCAGATCGAATCCTTCGCCCTTCTGGTTCTTCCGGAAGGACTGAGCCCGCCGCCTGGTGGTAAACGAGGGCGTCCGCTTGGCCTGCTTGGGCTGCACCTTCATGCTTTCCGCCCGCTTCACATTCGCATCCGCGGATCCACGACGCAGGCGATCACCGAACATGCCGCTGGAACTGCTCTTCTGGAGGGCCAAGTGCTCGTTCTCATCGCTCAACTGGGGCCTCAACTGGGCCTGACCCACCGAGGGGGATTGAGGGCCCGCGCCGGCGGTCTGGGCTGGCGTCACCATGGGCGAGGAGAAAATCGGAGTCTTCTCCTGCGACGCGGCATTCTGACGATGCTCCTGCTGCTTCTCCGCCCGTCGCCGCTCATCCGCCAGGCGCTGCAATTCCCGCTGCTTGATCTGCTCCAGGCGCTCCTTCTCCAAACGCTCCTTCTCCTGTCGCTTGCTGATCTTCTCCTGCTCCAGCTGCTGGCGGAAGAGCTGCTCCAGAAGCGTGATCCGCTTGATGGCCTGGAACTTTTCCTCCTGGGCGGCCACCGTCTTCTCAAAGTCCTCGTGCCGGCGCAGCAGATCCTCCACCTGGGGAATCGAGTCGCCCAGCTTGGCATCCTTGAGCTGGGGCTCGCGGCTGCTGATCCATTGCTCCAGGATCTCGGCGTCCTTGAGGAAGAGCTGTGTGTCCAAGTTGAGTTCGTAGATCTCGCGGCGCTTATTGAGCGTGTGCTTCAGCAGTTCGTGACGCGCCTGCAGCACCTTGATCTTGTCCTCCACCTCGTGGGCGAGGAAGTGCTTCTCCTGAATCAGCTGCTGGCCGTTGGCCGCGAACTTGGCGAAGGTCTCGTCTCTGGCACGGATCTCCGTGTCGTGATCCTTGGTGCTGGCCAAAAGGAGCTCGGCTCCGGCTACACTTGTGGCCAGTTCGGGGGCCGTGATCTTGGCCAGCATCTCGTTGATCCAGGCGATCAGGTCGCGGTACTCATCGAAGTACGACTGCAGCTGCTCAGCCTGGCTGAGCTTGCTCTTCCTCGCTCCGGTCTTCTCCCTCAGATCCGTCCACGCCTCCACGGTCTCGTCGCGCTTCACTTCGATGTGCTCCTTGGCATCAGGATAGATCTCACCCAGCTTGACCGCCTCGGCGAGGACGGAGTCCACCTGGCCCTGGATGGCCACCAGTTCGGACTCGAATACCTGGTGCTTCCTGCCCAGCGCCTGAATGCTCTCTAGATCCTGGCCGTAGTCCTCGGAGATGAGCGAGGCGTCCTTCTCGTTGATCAGCTGGATGGTTTCATCAGCCACACGGTCGTACACATGGACCTGCTTGGCGCCTGCCAAGGCGTCCTGGCGAGCGTGCACCAGATCCTTGAGCTCCTCCCACAACTGCTTGGTCTCGTCGCGCTTGGATTTGATCGAGCTCCTGTACGGATTATTCTCCTGGATGAGGCGGTCGCCGCGCTCCAGGCAGGCCTCCACGCGCGCCTCGTTGGCATTCAGGTTAGAAACGAAGGACTCAAACGCCAGGATGAGCTGCTCCACGTGCTCCACGTCCTCGCCGTAATCCTCGCTGGCCGTCACGGTCATCTGGTCGCCGACCCACTCGTGCAGTTCCTCTGTTTCGCGCAGATACTCGAACAGCTTCTTGCACTCGCCGAGCCGGAGCTCGCGCTCCTTGGCCAGGCGAAGAAGGTCTTCGTACTGCTGTCCCACCTGACCATTCTTCTCCGCAATATTGGCGCTGTCGAAGTGATTCCTCTCAATCAGCCCAGTGGCCAGCTTGGCCACCTTCTCGATCGAAGGCTTGAAGGCGATAAGTTCGCGCTGCAGGACTTCCAGCTTCTTCTGGTGACCCTGTACGGAGACCTCGTCTCGGCCATAGTCGCTGCTGGCCAACACCGGGCGCTTCTCCCGCATCCAAGCATCAGCCTCGTTGGCCTCCACGTAAAAGAGTTGACTCTCCACGGCGTCCAGCAGACGCAGTCGCCGAATGGCGGCCAAGTCCCTCAACTGGACGAGCTGTTTCTGGAGCAGCTCTGACTTGTATTGCAACTGCTCGCTGGCGAAGTGATTGTCGCGGATCATCTGCTGACCTCGCTGGAGAAGAGCCTGAATAAGTGGCTCCTGGGAGGTGAGCTCCGCCTCAAGAGAGTTGTGCTTCTTTTGGAGGCCTTGGACGGACAGGAGACTGGTGCCCAGGTCCTGCGATCCCGCCACCAGCTGCTTCTCTGCCAGCCACTGCAGTTCGTCCTCGGCGTCGCGCAGGAACTGCTGCAGACTCAGGGAGTCCTCGAGGTTCTCCCTGCGAATGCCCAGAGGCTCATGCAGGGTGTTGTACCTCCTAATGCTGGCCGTGGCCCGTTCGTGGATCTCGTGACGCAGGAAGTGATCCGCCTGGAAGAACAGTTCGTCCTTCTGCTTCAGCTGCTCGGCCAGTTCGCCGTGATGGGCCACGTCGGCCTCCAGCCGCTCGTGCTTCTTGAGCAGATTGCTGACGGCGGCCAGGTCCTTGCCGTAATCCTCGCTGCTCAGCTGTAGCTCCACCTCGTCCATCCAGTTGTTGAACTCATCGACACTGCGGCTGAAGGCCAGGGCATCGTAGGCCTGCTGCAGCTTGTCCTTCTTGGTCTGGGAGGCGGCCTTCAGTTTGTGCCAATCGCCCTCGAGGAGCTGCACCTGCTGGGCGATCTCGTCGCGGGCAAAGTGCTCGCCGCGGATGAGGCGCTCGCCCTCGTGGATGACGGACTGGACGCGCGGCGAGTTGCTCAGCAGCTCCGCATCGAAGGCGGCATGCTTCTGGATCTTGCTCTGCAGATTGCTCGGCTCCCGGTAGTTCTCGTCCAGGGCCACCTGGAGCTTCTGCACCAGCCAGCGATCGATCTCGTAGAGGCTGCGCAGGAACTCCTGCAGCTGGAGCGACTGCACCAGGCGCTGCTTACGCTCCTCCGACAGTTCCAGCAGCTTCTGCTTCCGCCTCAGGATGTAGGCCAGCTTCTCCCGGATCAGATCCGCATCCTTGGGCTCGCCCTCCAGAATGCTGTTGGCGAACTTCTGCAGGGTGTCCACGTGATCGGCGTGCAGCAGCTTCTCAAAGGCATCGTGCTTCTTGAGCAGCCTCTCAACCGCCGTGTAGGAGTCACCCAGATCGTCGTTGTTGAGGAAGGCCTCCTTGCTGGCCAGCCACAGCTCCACTTGCTCCACTTGGGCCTTGAAGAGCTGCAGCTGATGGGCCTCGGTCAGATCCCTGGCCCTCTCGGTCCAAGCCTCGTTCAGGGTCTGGTGCAGTTCCTCCAGGACCAGCAGATACCTGCGCACGTTCTCCGGCTGCTGTTGCTGCGGTCGCGTGGACAGCAGATCGCCCTGCTTCTTCAGTCCGGCGAAGGCCTCCTCCCGACCCTCGATCTCCACCTTGCGCTCCTGGTGCAGCTCCAGCTGCGTCTCGCAGTCGTTTATTGTCGACGGGGCCTGGGCGCTGTTCATCTTCTTGACCATGTCGTTGACCCAGAGCTCCAGCTCCTTCACGTCCGACACGAACTTGTGGGCCAGGTAGGCTTCGTTCAGGATGCTCTGCCGCTTGACGGACAGCGCCTGCAGGTTGCCCCACGACTTGTGCAGCTCCTCCAGCTTCCGTTCGATGTGCACAGCGCCGCGCTCCGGATACTTTTTGATGAGGAACTCGGCCGCAGTCTCGTGATGGTCGATCTTCTGCTTGACGGCCGACATGTCCCTTTCCAGGGCCTCTTCGCGTCGAATCAGGGCCTCAACGGCTGCCAGATCCCGACCCGTGTCTGTAGAGCTCATGGCCAGCGCCTTCTCGGCGATTCTCTCCGCCGTGTCGTCCACATCGCGATTGAACACATGGATCTCGTTGGCGCCGCCCAGCAGGGCCCGGTACGCATTGAGCGCTCCCTGGAGCTGCCGCCAGTTGTAGTTGAAGTCCTTGCGCCGCTTGTCCACGCCCTGGCTGTCGGCCGGGAGTTGGGCCTGGTTCATCAGCTTGTCGGCCAGCTGGTTGATGTGCTTCACGCGCTGGTCATCCACCCGCATGTCCGAGTCCACGTCGTCAAGCTTCCGCATGAGCGCGTTGCAGTGCTCCAGATCGCGACCCGTGTCGCTGGCTTGAACCATCATCTCCTTGTCGCGGATCCAGGCCTCGATCTTGTCCAGCTGGTTGTTGAACTCCAGGCTGTCCTGGGCCTCTTCAAGGCCTCGGCCGCGCTGCTCCAGCTCAGCCAGAAGTCCCTGCCAGGCCTGCAGCACCCTTTCGATGGCCAGCTTGATCTCGGGCGAGGATTCGTGCTGTTTGCTCAGCAGGATCACGCCGGTGTCTTGGATCTCCTGGATGCGGCCCTGATTGGCGGCCACCTCGGCCTGGAAAGCCTGGTGCTTCTGCAGCTTCTTGATCTTCTCGTCCAGATTGGCTACTTCCGCGTAGCTGGCGGCATCGGCCTCCAGCTTCTTCTGCTTCTCGCTGATCCACGACTCGGCTTCGGCGCAGTCCCTCACGAACTTGGCGTACAGCAGCGCGTCTTCCAGCTTGTAGCGACGCACGGCGCACAGATCCTTCACCTTCTGGCGGCGTCCGAGGACGCCCTGGAGAATCGTCTGGATGTTGGCGCTGTCGTAGTGCCGCTGCTCGATCAGCTTGCGACCGTGCTCTTGCAGCAGGGCCACCTTCTCCTCCTGCGTCTGAATCAGGCGCTCGAACTCGTCGTGCTTCCTGATCTGGTTCTGCACGTCCTCCACGGTCTGGCCAAAGTCGGAGCTGCTCAGGGCCGCCTGCTGGGAGCTGGAGAGGTTGTCGATCTGCTTGGCGTCGCGCAGGAAGCAGAACAAGTCGATCTTCTGCTCCAGCATGATCTTCTTCTTGTTCCAGGCGGCGTGCAGCTTCTGACGCTCGTCCAGCATGGCCGCACACTTCTCCTCCACATCGGCGGCGGCATAGTGGCCCGTCTGGACCATGGAGTCGCTCAGCTCGTTCAGATACCGGAACTTATCCTCCCTGGCCTCGATCTCTCCGTAGATGGCATCGTGTTGAATCTTCAGCGCTGTGGCTCCGGCAGCATCGCTGACATGCTCCTCCGCCTGGAGGGCAGCGCGCAGATTGGCGGACCACGAGACAATGTCCCGAACGTCGGTGAGGAAGGTTTGCAGATCGGAGCTGGCAGCCAGACGATCGCCGCGAGCGGTGGACCGCTCCTTGAGGTCATTCCAGGCAGCCACCACCTTGTCCTGCTGCTGGGCAATCGCCGTTGCGTTCGACGGATACTTGGCCTGCAGGCGCACAGAGTCCTCCACAAGCACCTGGAGCTGGGCCTCCAGGGCCACCAGATCGTTCTCGAAGCCTTCGTGCTTGCGCAGCAGAGCCAGGGCGGAGTTCAGATCCTTGCCCAGTTCGTTGGAGAGGGCGGCGTTCTTGTCCTGGATGCGGAACAGGGCCTCGGCCACGTCGCGGTGGAAGCGGTGAATCTCGCCGGCGGCGTGGAGCTTCTGTTCGCGCTGGTTCAGCAGCTGCAGGAGGTTCTCCCAGGAAGTTCTGCGAGGCAGAAACAGAATGGAATGAGATAAGGACAAGCATTAAGAAATGGGTTCCCCACAACTCACCTCAGCTGTTCCTGTCGCCTCTCCACCTCGTTGGCATAGGGACTCTCCGAATCGATCAACTTCTTCGCCAGCAGCTCGCACTGATCCACCCGATCCGCTCCCACCTCGACGCGATGCTTGAGGTCGTCGAACTTGTTCTGCAGCAGCTGCAGATGCTCAAAGTCCTGGCCGTAGTCCTCCGAGGAGGCGGCCTGCTCCTGCTCGCGGATCCACTGCTCCACCTCGTCAGACTCGAGGAAGTACTCGTGCTTGTACAGGCTCTCCATGAGGCGCACCTGGCGCTGGGAGGCGAGCTTGTGCAGGGACTTGAGCATCTTCTCAATGAGCTGCTGCTTGGCGGCGAGCACCTTGCTGTCGGGATGATTGGCGGCGACCATGGCAGCGCAGCTGTGTCCCATTTCGGTGACGATGCCCGAGTAGGTGTCCAGCTCCAGCTCGATGGTCTTGTGCTTGGTGAGCAGCTTGGCCGCGGAGTCGCGATCACGACCGTACTCCGTGGATCGCAGGGCGTTGTTGCGCTCACCCAGCCAGGACTCAATCTCGCCGGCGTCGAACAGATACTGCTGGGCCTTCAGGGACATGTCCAGCTTGCGTGACCGCTCGCCGCAGTGGCGCTCCAGGTCCTGCCAGGCCTGCTCCAGTTGCTGACACAGGGTCTCCACCTGCTCGCGCTCCGGATGCTGCTGAGAGACGAGGGTCTGGCCGGCCTGCAGAGCCTTGTTGATCATCGGCTGGTGGCCCTTGATCTCTGCCTCCAGCTTCTTGTGCTTCTTGTGCAGGGACTGGGCCTGGTGCAGGTTCTGGCCCAGCTCGTTGGACTTGGCCGCCGGCAGGTGGTCGTTAATCCACTGGAACTCGGCATCCAACTCGAACACAAACTTGTGGTAGTTGAGGCTCTCCTCCAGCTTGGCCCGGCGGCGCTGGGTGGGATCGCGCAGGTCCTTGAAGCGCTGCTGCAGCTCCTTGGTGCCGGCCTCGATGTTCTGGGCGTTGAAGTGACCCTCGTGGGCCATATCGTCGCCGGTGGACACCAGCTCGGCCACCTTCTGGTCCCAGATGGTGATCTCGGACTCGAGGATCTGCTGCTTGTTGATCAGATCCTTGCAGCTGCGCAGGTCATTGCCCACATCTCCGCTGCGAAGGGCAGCGTCCAGCTCGTCCACCTTCTTCTTGGCATCCTCCAGAGCCCGGTTGTGCTCCCGCTGCGACGCCGCCTGCTCGAGCTTGCGGCCCTTGTCCTCGGACAGCGTCAAGAGCTCCTTCCAGCGCTTGTTAAGGTCGGCCACGCGGGCCTCCACCTCGGGCACTCGATTGCCGGCCTGGACCAGAGCCTGCCCGTCCTTAGTGACATTGCGCAACTGACCCTCGTTGGCACGCAGTTCGCGCTCAAAGGCCTGATGCTTCTGGAGTTTGCGCGGCAGGTTGCTCAGGTCGCGATAGTTCTCGTCGCCGGCAATCCGCGTCTTGTCCTGCAGCCAGACCTTGAGGTCATCGGCCTCGGCGGCGAACTTGTGGAAGTCCTTGGAGGCCTGCAGGAGGCGCTTGCGTTCGAAGGCGCGATCTCGGACAGCCTTACGCTTGCCCAGCACTTGCTGGCGTCGTTCTCCGATGCTGAAAGGGGTGTGGGTTAAGTGTTCAGAGGTTAAGTTCAGAGAAGAAAGCAACAGACACTCACTATTTTGAATCGTAGTGATCGTTGGCAATCAGCTTGTCTGCATTGTCCGAGAAGCCCTTCAGAATCTTGTCCTGGGCCATTAGGCTCTTCTCAAAGTCCAAGTGACGCTTCAGGATGGCCTCCACCTCATCCAGGGAGGACTAAAACCCAGGAGCGACAATCTTTAGAATCAAATTGCTCAGAAAATAAACACACAGAGAACTCACCCCCAGATTGTTGTACTCCAGGAAGGCCTCGTGACTCTTGGTGGTGGCATCGATCTTGTCGGCCTCGCGATTGAACATCTGCAGCTCGACGCACTGCAGCAGCCACTTCTGCTTCTCGGCCCAGCCGCGGTGAATGGCATCTTGCTCGGCCTTCAGGCGCTCAATCAGAGCCACCGTCTCCGCCATGTTGGGCTTGCCGTCGGACAACTGCTTGCCCAGCTGGATAACCTCGACGAATTCGGTGTCATGGGCTCGGATATCGTCGCCCAGGTCGTTGTGCTTCTTCAGCAGGTTGTTGGCCGTCTCCACGTCGCGGGCCGACTCATCGGCATTCAGCTGATCTTTGACGGAATCGATCCAGGCTAGAAGGACCTTGGCACTGTTGTTGAAGATCTGCTGACCGACTTCGCTCTCGATGCGGTTGCGCAGGTCGTTGCCACGCTGCTGCACCTGTTGCCACATGTCCTGCACCTCCTGCTGGCGTGCGTTTACGTTGTCCTTCTCCGCAGGATAGGCGTTCTTCACTGAGTTGCCCAGGTAAGTCACGCGGTTCACCTTATCCTCCACAGGCGCCAGCTCCCGCTCGAGGTTCTGGTGGCGACGCTGGAGAGCTTGGACTGTCCGCAGATCGGGCGTAATGACCGCCGTGTCCAGCTGCAACATCTTCTCACTCATCCAGACCTTGGCCTCGTCGCAGGTTCGGTTGAAAAGCTCCACACTGGAGGCGCCCTCCAGACTCTTCTCGCGCTGGGCCTTGGCATTGTTCAGACGCTGCCAGATTTGGTGGATCTGACGCTGGCGGGCGATGATCTTGTCCAGCTGGGAGTGGCCCTGCCGGCGGAAGGTGTCCACGGCGCCGTCGATCTCCTCCACCCGCTTGGAGGCGGCCGAGAGATCGGTGATGAACTTCTCAAACTTGCGCTTGGCATTGTCCACGCCCTCGCCGTCGTCCGTCTTGATCATGCGCTCCTTCTCCTTCATCCACTTCTCGAAGTCGTCGCACTCGCGGTAGAAGCCGAACAGGTGGATGGAGTCCTCCAGGAGAGCGTGGCGCTTCTGGGCCATCTCCTGCAGCTCGTCGTAGGTCTGGTTGATCCTCTGCTGGCGCTTCTCCACGCTGTCGGCGTTCTCGTTGATGCTCTGTGTGGAGGTTCGCCTCTGGACGAGTGGCTTCGGGGCCACACTCACAGGCTTGATCCTCTTCACGGGCACCACCTGGCGCACCAAGATCGTCTTCTTAACCTTCTGCAGGGACTTGACCTTCTCCGCCTTAGGCACAATGCAGGCCACCGGACGGGGCTCGACCTCGCGCACATAGTTGGCCGGTACGAAGCCCTCGAGGCCGTTGTCCTTCCGCACGCACCACCAGTCGTCGTTGGTCTTGGACTTGAGCAGCATCACCTCGCCCTTGTCCATCTTCATGCCCTGACCCTCGAAGGGGAACAGGGACTTGACGTGCGGCAGCAGCTTCGTCTCGGTGACCTTCTTGTGCTCCAGCTTCTCCACCCATTCGTCCTCCCACACCTCCTTGGGCACCAGGCGCGTCTCGTTGACCCACTCCTCCTGCTCCACTTCCGGGAGCTCCGGCTCCACGGCGGACAGTTCAAGCGTGCAGATACCCGCCTTGATCAGCTTGTCCGCCTGCTGGTTCAGGTTGAGGATGTCGCCCGAGTAGGCGTTCAGCTCGCCCTGCAGATCGCGATGGCGCTGCAGCAGGGCCTGGGCCGAGGGCTCGTCGTTGCCGTAGTCGCGGGAGTTGACCAGAGCCATTTTCTCGTTCAGCCAGGACTCGGCCTCGTTGGCGTCCGTGTAGAACTGATAGGCCTCGGCGGCGTCCTCCAGCTGCCGGCGTCGGAGCTCGACCAGGGCCTCCAAGGCCTGCCAGTGCTCCGCCAGCGAATCGATCCGGCTCTGAATTTCCGAGGAGCGCGGATGCTCCTCCCCAATCAGGCGCTTGCCTGCCTCGGACATCTGCCCAGACTTGGGTTTGCGGGACTTGATCTCGTCCTCCAGGGCCTTGTGTTTCTGCTGCAGCGAGAGCACTGCCCGCAGATCCTTGGCCGTGATTCCGGTCTTGCAGATGCGCTGCTTGTCCACCAGCCAGGACTCCTCGTTGTCGTAGTCCTCCATGAAGTGGTGGAAGTTACGGGCCTCCTCCAGCCGAGCCCTCCGCGCCGCCGAACGACGCAGCAGCTCCGAGTAGGCCTCCTCCAGGTCTGCCAGCCGCTGAGCCAGCAGAGCTGCATCCTTGTGCTCGGAGTTCTTGTAGGGCAGCGCCTGGCGGTTGAAGCGCTTCAGAGTTTCGCCGTAGGTGTTCACCTGCAGCTCCTGCAGCGAGTGAGCCTGCAGGAGCTCCTCAACTCCCAGAAGATGGGGACCCACATCCTCGGAGGCGAACTGCTGCTGCAGGTCTCGCACTGCCTCCGTCGTGCTGGCAATCTCACGCAGCAGGTTCATCAGGTTGCTCATCTGGGAGAGGTTCAGCCGCTGGTTCTCCAGCAGCTCCAGCAGCTGCCGCCACTTGGCCATCACCTCCTGCTCGCGACGCTTCACCCGCTCCTTGCCGTGATAGTTCTCCCTATCCAGCTCCTCGGCCATGGCGGTCAGGTCATTGAATCGCTCCACACGCGCCAGAATATCGGCCGAGATGGCCTCGTGCTTCTTCAGCGTGGCGTCCACCTGGCGCAAGTAGCGCGGATCGGACAGCACCTGGATCATCTCCTTCAGATAGCCCTCGCGCAGCACTGACTTCTTCTCGAACTTGTAGTTCAGCTGCTCCAGCTTCTCCTGGCGCAACAGCTCTTCTCGCAGCGCCACCTCGCGATGGTGCTCGGCGTACTCAAGAATCTGCCAGGCCTTCTCAATGTCGTTGACCAGCTGCCCATCCTGCGGGTTGTACGGCGGCTGGTTTAGCGCCTTCAGCAGGGTGTTGATGGTGAAGTACAGAGCCTCGATCTCGCTTCGCTCCTTGTACCTGTAAGGTTGAACGTACCATTAACATTACCTTTCTCTCTCTCACTCTTCTAGATTTGATTTCCGCCTGGTGGGAATATGGCAACCTCTACTCACTTGGGTGGCTTCTCAATGGTCCGGTACTCCTTGAAGGCCAACAGTTCCCGCTGGATGCCCTCCAGCGAGTTGGGCAGGTCGCGCTGCTCCAGCTCCAGTGTCTTTTGGCGGATCCAGCTCAGCAGGTTTGTGGTCAGGCGCTCGTACTGCATCTTCTTGCGATCGGCATCCATCAGCTGGCCGACAATCTGCGCGGAGATGGGGGAATGGAGGCGAGGGATGGGATCAGTGGTTGAGCAACTTTCTAGGCCTAGGTCTGGAGTGGACCCCACCCGGAATCTGAATCTGAATCCGAATCCGATCGGGGGGCCAATCCATTGTGAAGTAGAGCGTTAACTGCGGGACACCGTTACGCTGCAGCGCATCCACAGAGTAGCAATGGGACTCTCCGCATTTGAATCCGAATTGGAATTGGAATACTTACATTCGCTATGCGCTTGCCGCTCTTCTGTTCGTTCTTCATGCGTGCAAAGGTGTGATAGTAGGAGGCCACATAGGTCAAGATCGACTTTTCGTCGGGCCGCGCCGAGTCAACGTCCTCCGCATCGAGCAGGCTGAAAGGGGTTGTTAATTACACATTAATAACAATTACATTTACTTGCAATTTTAATCAAATAAGTCACCTGGGAATGCCCAATTCATTGGCGGCCGTATCGAAGGCATGATTCAGATTGTCCAGATTAGAGTTCTTCGAATTGACAATGGTGCTGTACTCAAACAGATCGGGACGGTGCGAATGGATGAGGGCATTGAAGCCCAAACCAGAGCGCCAGGAGTTGGTAAAGTCCGTGATGTTGACGCCCGGATAGCCATGCGTCTTGCGCTGGCACCACAACAACAGCGCATCTTTGGCGGAACGCTTCTCGCTGGACTCGTTCTCCTCATCCTATTACAATTAGGGGATTTAATTAGGGTTCCCCTAAGTATGTGAGTTATGCTGCAGCAACTTACCACATCGATTTCAATTTCCTGAATCTGAAACCGCAGAATGATTGTCCAGATAAGACCGAGGATGAGACGGGGATTGCCATCGACAATGTCCTCGGCACCAATGGACTCCAAGCGAACCTGTAAGACAACCAGACATTGCATTATTTTTTATTCCCACTTATTTTATGCGTTTTTCTTCTTCAGTTTCCTTCTTGATTTCCGAGTGGAGCGCAGTAGAAGGTGGAGTGGGTAAGCCGCATCTCAGGTTACCCTGGAGAGTTCCTCCACAGTGCCAGAGTTCCAAACTGGGTCTGCCCCTGCCCAAGTCACGCATTATCAGGTGGAGGTGCTTGACCCCGGGCAGGTTCATATGGGTCAGCGCCGTCGTCGACTACACACATTTGCATTTATTTATAGTAGGTCAGGGCGCGGACAGGTAACTCCGCGCAGACGGAGGAGGCATAAGTTACTAGCTGATACCGATCTAAATCGCATTATCATAGCTACAAAGTGGTCAGCGACGTTTGGAGGCTGAGATTTACGGCCGAGGGAGCAGCGGCCTGCATATTATTTATTTTTCATTTGGAAATTTTGGAAATTTGAACTAATTTGTGTTCTGGGTTTTGGGGACCATTTAATATCTATAAGGGGCGTTTCTTCAAATAAATCTTATTATGAAATTGAAGCCAATTTGAAAATTAATCAATAAGAAAAAATATTAAAAACCCTTTTGAAAATATGTTCCTGTTAATAATAATGGAAATATGAGTTCCTGCCATTATGTTCCTTTTCTTAGAAACTTTTTATTATAATAGAGTCCCTGAGACAATGTTCTGGTATATTTAAAATTTAGTTTAAAACGACGCCCTCTGGGTTCCCCTGCCTCGGCCGTGCCTCGTGGCATGCTTCAATGAGTCCCCCGGGGTGTTCTTAGTATTCCCTACCCAACGTTCTTCTGTGCGTAAATATTACGATCGGGCTTCTTTCAAGCCCCCAAAACCAATTAAAATGCACTCAATACCCGTGTCAAACACACAAACAGCAGAGACAAGCCCCAAAACAAACGAATAAAATAAGAAATTAAATGGTGAAAAGTAAAACTGAAAACCAAAAAAACTTTCACTGCAATGCAATGGCCAAGAGAGAGGGAGAGATGGCAATGGGACAAATTGTGGCGAATTAATTGCTTCTAATTAGATTAGGACAACGGCCCCTGGAAGAAGATACGAGAAACTATGTCGCACGCTAAGCTGCCACTTTGCACAATTAAAATCAAATGCACGACGAGCTGCAAAGAAAGTATTGTACCTGGAAAATGTGCCACGCCAAGTAAGACTCTTATAAGAAAGAAAAATGCATTAGAAAGTATGCAAATATTTCAGAAATTGCCAAGAAAAGAGCCGCAACGGCAAAGAAGAAGCAGACCCAGGCCAGGCAAGGTAATTAAATATATATTTTGCCATGTCTTGAAGTCGTCTCTCACTTCCCCTGAGATCCGAGATCCCAGATCCAAAATTACACTGGGAGAAATATAAGCTCCTAGCTCTTATTAACTTTTGAAAGACTATTAAAGAAAAATACAACAGGTAACTGATAAAACCATCCTATGGGGTACCATTTCTAGTTAATAACTTTGTAAAAATGACAAAACTAACTAAATCTTCATAATGCATAACAATTTCCTCTCTTTCAGCCCCAAGTTTCTTCGAGTGCAGCTCCGTAAAGCCATGAGGAGAGCTCATATGGCAAACAAAGCACGCAATGGCCACGCGCAGCTGCGCAGGCGCGACTTGCACTTTCTACAAATGCGTAGAGCTCACCACTCACTCTCCCAGTCTCCCAGTCTTTCAGCGTTCCAGTCTCCCAAGACTACACTCCACTCTACACCACTCCAATCCAATCCACTCTCCCTCTCCCTCGGATCGCTCCTCCTCCTGGACACATGTCTCACCTTGGTGTGCAAGAATGCCAGACTCTTGTTGACATTTTCGATTTTATGGACGCGCATACGTCCGCTGTTCGGCTTTCCCAGTTTCTCCGACGATATGATCTCCAGCAGCTTCAGCAGCTTGATGCCATCGGCCAGGTCTGTGAATAGGTCTTCGACCTCCATTTTGGCCTAAAAAAAAGCCCAAAAATTATGTGAGTTGCATTCGTATTATCTCTGTGGTAAGGTGTTGTAAAAATTTCTTCCAATCAAAATTCAAAGTGAATGTATAATTCGGTCGTCACACAAGAGATATCGCTTTCATTTTAACACTCTTTTTGGATTTTCAAAGGTTGATTTAAAGCCCATGATAATGCAATTGATTGTATGAGCCAATTTAGATCTAGGGAAAAGTATACTATGTCTCTTTAACTAATCAAATATTGAAAATGTTCTTTAAGGCATGAGAGACTTATGAAATTATTTTATAAAATAACATTTAGTTAGAACCTTCTAAAAGTATCTTTAATGAAAGGCCTTTATTTCTTATTATAGATACAAATATATCACACTTCCTACCTTGATGAGAAAGGAGTTCATCCATTTTGTGAATGTCTTCTTCTGGATGTGCAGACGCTCCTCCTGCAGCGTCTTGATCCGCTCATTCTCGAACTTGATGATGCCATCCCGCTGCGTCATGTTGGCGGAGTTGCGATTGGAGGGCGTCGGCGTCTGGAGCGCGGAGTAGCCTCCCGGCTCATATTGTGATGCTACACGACGACGAGCGTGAAGAACATGGAACAAAATAAATCTCGGATTAGTTCAGGCTCGAAGTCCGACAAGTGCAACGTTTAGTTTTAGTGTTTGTTTTGGTTTTTAGGAGAAGAAAAGAGAAACGGGTAAGCCACCTGACAACAGTCCCGAACCAAAATCAATACACGGGGCACCACAAATAGAGGAAAATAGAGGAAAAACACAGGAAGAAAAAAAACAGTATACAAAAGGGCAGTTGGAGAGATAGAGAAAGCAAACCCGTGACGTTCGTTCGCAACGTATTGATTCAGAGATAACAGGTTATCTCCAACATAATTGCTTCTATATAAAAATACACACAAAAAATCACTAACTAAAGTTAGATCCCGCATTCCAAGGCGGTTCATTTATAGTTTACGCATTCTGTCAAGCGTAATTCCTAATTTTAAATCATTGTATCAGCGTTTGATTAGCTGGGGGAAGTTCTAACACAGAGAACCGAAAACCCACACCAATAGGTTCCATTTCGACACCTCATCACGTATTTGTACTTGTGTTCAAACTAGTAAAGATAAGCCAGACCCCGGGCCAATTGGCTTTTAACTTTAAGATCTTAATTGCACAAAGTTGGTTAAATAGTTCGAGTGCTATTAGGTTTTTTGTTCATTTTAAAAGTGTTTATAGTTTATTTAATTAAGCAGATTTCAAAGGTAAATGTATATCCTACAGGCCATTATTATTATTTATAATTAATAAAGCAAAAAAAAAAATCGTATAAAATCACTAAATAAGCTAATTTAAATCTCAAATAGCTTCCATCAGTTCATATACCCCCCGGTAAGCGTATCAGGTAGCCAAAATAGTCGCCACCAAGTGATATTGCCTTGGTTCTTATCAGTCAAAAGACGAAATTACTTCATACCCATGGAAAAATGGTTCACAGCTTTGTTACTTTTTATCAACGATTCGTTTTACGTAACTACTGGGCAAGAAAAAATGCCAAAAAAGGTTCCGGAAAACCAGAGAACGGAAACTGCAGAAAGCGAAACTCTGACTGTTTTTTGGCACCGACCGACTGAAACGATTATTCCAGGCAGTCGCGACTCATATGTCAAATATTTGCGGGGGCTTATCATCGTATGGCCAAAAAAAAATGCCAAGTTCCACCCAAAATTGTCAGATAAGAGCAGGTTATACTTTCGCTGGGGCAATCGGAATTGTATAATGATCCCCAGGGAGAGCTTCTAGGCGTAGAAGTTCAAGTTCAAGTGGCGTTGGTGTCCCTGAACTCGATTTTATACACTCTCCTTACCCAAAGACTGTCGCTCGAATGATATATATCTCCGATATTCATTGCGCGTAAAGTTGGAGCGCCTAATGGTGTTGTTGTAATCCATGGTTTTTGATCACTGAAAATTTCGAGGGGGTTTCCACAACAAGTGTTCGTTTCCAGCACCAAGTGCTAGCGAAACATTTAGAATAATATTCCTTAAAGATATCGTATTCGGTTTATTCTTCGTTTTGATCGTATTTCGTGGGAGCCAGAGTTACTGCCAGACCACGCGCCGTTTGGTCACTGAAACCACATCCAATTCGCTTTGTCCGGAGTGGGGGAAAGCTTCCTCCCCCTTTTGAGTGTGTTTATCAGATGAATTAAAGGCCAGGCCAAAAATTCTTCAACTACGCTCGCTATGGTGAATTCCTTTTATCGCGCCTAGCATTAAACTTTAACTGATAGCACCTGGGGCAGTATGAGGCAAGGGGTTGCTTCTCCTTCTCCTTCTCGGATCTGGCAAATCCTCTGGCAAATATTAAGCCCGTAGAGACCCTGGAACCAATATCTTATCTGCCGATAAATCCCACATACCTCGGACATATGTTGGCAGATAGGAGGAGTCGGTATTTATAGCGGGGAATGCACTTCAATATCGAGTTATTTATGGGGCCCTGTCAAAAGCCAAAAAGACTAATGAATGGGCCATTAAATAAAAGCCAAATTTGATCATTCTTCGGTATTTTCCCCTCTCTCTCTCTCTGACATCATTCGAAAGAGTTATAATCTCCGAAATCCAAAACCTAGTGTCATATTGCTGTTAATAGATCATTTATATACCATACTATGGTGTGCCGCTAGAGCTGAGGTCACCTGGAAGGCATTTGCCGCCAGTTGGCAAACAGAACACTTCGCTTTGGCAAATACAAAAATCAATTAAAAAGAGGTGAAAACTAAACAATAAAAAAAAACAAAATATGGCAACAACAACTAGAACGGCGTGACAATAAACTTTACCATGCGATAAGGTAGGTACGTATGGTCTTATCAGGCTCTCTAAATTCCAAACGGAAAGGGTTCGAGTGGAACCGAGGCATAACTTTAGGCTTTGCAGGAAAAAACAATTAAAATGTTTGATCTATTTGGTAATGCCAAAAAAGAAGTTAGGTCTGTTGAGGAGAAATTGTTGCACTCTGAAAATATTCTAATATTTATGGACAACTCTAAAAATCTTTAAAACAGAACTGCTGTGGGAATAAGCAAGTTCATTCTACACAATAGTTTCTATTATATCTTCGTAAAGCATAAACAGAATATCGTGATTAATTTCTAAAAAAGTTTTAAATGAAGACGTTACAAACAAGGAACTAAAATTAAATCAGAAAATCAGGGTATTAAAATCGCTGCTCATTTCCTTTTCAGAAAATATCACACCAAGTGTTAGCTCATTTATACCTCATCTTGCGCAGCTGTCTTTGCTCATAAACTATTTATATAACTCCATAATGCCGGAAAAAAGGAAAGTCAGGAACAAACTGTAGTAGTAGTAGTAGTTGAGGGTTGAATTCCAAGCATCCTGTTTACCGAAATAAACATATAGAACCCCAGAGCACATGCGCGGCAGCTGGGAGCAGGATTACACTCGGGACGCAGTGCTCCTCTTTTCTATTTTTAAACAACCCGAGCCACACTTCTCACTCATCGCACACACACTCTTAACACGATTTTTTAATTTTTTTTGGTGTTCTGCCGCCTCTTGAGCAGATCTTAATCTCCGAGTGTTCCATATACCCCGGTTAGCTAATGAACATGGCAATAACCTACCTGAGGAACCGTGTAAAAATTTGCATAAATCAATAAACATTTAGCGCGTTTTGTATACTTAATTTTTATGGGAATTATTCAAAAAGTCTCACATATTATTCGCTCGCCAGAATCTAAAGATACTTTAAAGTATATCAGTGAGGCTCTTAGCTGTTAGCTTTTAGTGGCTTTGTCAATTTAGATAGCATCCCAAGTCGTTACCTGGTTTAATTACATTTGCGTGAGCGATTAAATATGACTGATAAAAACCTAATTTCCCTGTCATCTCTCTTTGATATTTGTCTCCGAAAATAATGAGAGCCGTGTAGAGCGCCCGGCAAATTAGGGAATTGGTGGCTTTGTTGTTAACAAAATTCTATGCATAAAATTACCTCATCAGCCGGCAAAAAAATTAAAATTCAGTCTGTCAAAAAAGAGAAGAATACATATACGAAGTAGAAAATAAAAAACAATGTTATAAATTCTTTTGTTGTGCCTGGCATGTTAAACAATTTTCAAAACCCCAAAAAAAGAAGAGCTAAAAACAATTTTAAAGAGAAAACAGAAAAAAATGAAGGCGATAAGAAAAAATGCGACAAACTTGGGCCTAAGTTTAGAGACAATAGATCCAAACTGGAAATGATCTTAGGGCGTTGCTATATTCTCAAGTCCCAAGTCCAAGAAAAATCTAAGATTTATGTATGTATCTCAAAGTCAATTAATTAACATTTTTCATTCGAAAACCCTCTTCAAATCTGGACTCAGGGGTGTAGCTTCAATTTGGGGCGCTCTTTAAAAATGATTACCAAACATTTTGGCTGATTATTGTCTCACATGTGGAGACGATACACAAAAGCCAAAGAAATATTACATACTTCGTTTGGCTTGTCTGCGTCTTCATTGCCTTTTGCTTTTGTTGAAATCGAAATTGTTTATAGAGCTTTGGCTTGGATCGTACGTACGTACGTACGTGTTGGACTCTATGATGTGCCACAAGAGTTATTTGCAAAAATTAGTCAATGTTGAGCTCACTTTACCCTTTTCAAGCTGCCTCTGCCTGCCTGCCTGCTCCTCGTGCTCATTGCCTTTATTATTATTTTTTGGCATTTGGTCACGCCCCCCGGAGGGGCTGTACAATATAGTATTATATACACCCGCAACCCATGTTATTTTATGATGACATCACCGCGCCTCCGAGCCAGAGTTTGGTTTATTTCAAAGCCGAAAGCCCGAAATTCGATTCGTTCTTTGGGTTCTGCGCATGCGCCACCACTAGCTACCGAATTTGATGAGATTTTCTCCCCATTTCGCATTCTCCGATTGTGTCTATTTTTCTGTTTGTCGTTTTTGTTTATGCAAATGCCTGGAATTGATTATTTGGGGCGCCGCTTCAGCGCTTTTAACTGAATTTTTTATTGAGTTTTGGCAATGAAACTGCGTTTCAATAGGGCTTTTCCAACGGTTTAGCGCTTTTCCCCGAGGCTGGGAAAATTCTTTAGAGCCAAGCTGACTGAGCCCAGTTGAAAAACCGTGAAATAGTCAAATGATGAGATCACTCTTTCCCCAAATAGAAATCTCTGGGGACAAAAAGAATAAAGATGACAGCAGAGACGCCAAGCTGGAGATGGTAAATTCGAATTCGCAACGGGTGTTATTCATAGATTCCATGGATATGAGGGCGCCAGACAAATTTCTCCTTGAGCTTACATTTTTTGCATCTTGTTTTGGCTTAATAAAAATCAATTAAAAGTGAAATTTGCTGACAGGGCGTTGCTAACACAACATTTCTTAATTTGTAATCAATTTTAATCGATTTGGGTTGCGCGAACTAACCATGTTCTTCGAATCCCAAGAAGATTCATTAATTTTGCGATCAAAGAGGCACGCGTCTCTACTTAATTGTGGCATAATTAAGATTCGTTATGGCGGATATATAGGCCCATTAAACCAGATGGTTTCCGTAACCGATGAGGAGAGTCCGAGACCAGGAACAACAGGTTTGATTGATTTCCTCAGATTGTTTGGGAAGTGCCAGGCAATTAGAGATCTCGTGGAATTAGCTATCCATGAGGGGCGTAAGGTGTGACTAAGTCGCTTCAGTGATTGATCATCTAAAAGGTATGCATATACTAGTCACAGTAGACATTTCCTTTGCTAAGGAGGGTATTATGAAATTGGTCAGGTGCTTGGAGCACTAGGAAAAACACAAACAAACACAAGAGTTACTTATAATAAAATTCTACACGCTATATGCTGTAAGCCTTATAATGCATGTTTATTGTAGTATAAAATATAATAAATAGTTCTTGTTAATAAAAAAATTTAATTTCTATTTTATAAGCTTTCTTATATATAGTTACATATACAGTTGTTTTTTTCCTATTTTCTCCAACGGAAACAGTTCATGAAACACCATAATTACTCTTAACCAATCGAACAGAAATTTGGTAATCTCTTATGGGAAAATATCAGACTTTCACTTGTCCGAGCGGAATGACAAAAGAAAATGTGTCGAAAGCCAACATAAACTTTCAATGCTTTGAAGTCGTAGTTCCTCAGTTCTACTCATACCAATTGTATCCATTTGTTTGTTTTCCTTCTTTCCGTACAAGCTGGTTTCTTTCTGATTAATTAGTTTTTTCTACCCACTTCCTACTACGGATCGCCGAAAAAAATATGACTTAATCGCGAATGATTTGCATATGGGGGAGAGAGAGACTCACTCTGGGGCTCAATGAAAGCCGCAACACGTGTGAACCCAAAAGTGGAGGCTTAACGTACAGTGAGTCATTTCGCAGACATTTTCGATATAGTAAATACATATAACCATTGGTATATTGGCATATATCACCCATATACATGCCAAGCACTTATAACAAACACTCTCCACTCATGGCCAAGCCAAATATTTGCTTAATAATCTAACACTTACGGGGGCTTTGAAGATATTTCCGCCGCGTTTCGCAGGAAGTTTCGTAAAGTACCAGAGGGTTATCAAAAGAGGTTTTGGTTATAGTCTCGGTTGGGTTATTTTCCGGAACAGAATAAGTTCAGTGGGGTAAGGTCGGCCCTATCAGTAGCAGCAGCAGCAGCAGCCTCAGCAACCCTTCTCTCTTCGCTTTAGTTTTAATTAAAATGTACCAAAACGGCAATCAAACGATCTTTTGACAAGCAGCGAACATTTCAATTTCATTTTTGACAGCCAGCGCGACCCGAAAATGTCACGAAAACAAAAAGAGAGAGACACAAGAAATATATATATCATCTAGTCATAACTCGTATCTTAAACATCTATTTGAAAAGACTTTTAATTGAAATTGAAATCATGTGAGAGTCGAGGCGGCCCGGGACCCTTTGGTGGAGAACTCCGCACTCTACCCATTGAATTTTTAATTGGCTAAGCCTGAGAACCCAACAGATCGTAGACGCACATAAAAATGTTGACTCAAGTGTCGTGGCCGGGCCATAAAAATGAATATAAAAATCATCATCGAACAAAATATAAATTTGTAACATTATGAAAGGGAAACAATCCGAAAATATTTGTTGATGGATAGACAGCCTTGTTGTGAAGTTTAACATTGCTGATAATGCTGATAAGTTATGGATTTTAAATGAATTTTAAACGATTTTAATGCGTTTTTTACGAGACACGAACTCTCTTGATATGGGTTTGTTATTACAGACAGTCAAAAAATAAAAATAAAATGAATAAAAATTGCATTCCGACTTCAAAAAGGCACGTTGCGCAAACCGCAGACCACCGAAACCGGGCAGCGAAAAGTCAAGTTTACAATTACACGACAAAAATTCAGATTCGATGACGTTATAACCAAATTGAAGAATATTTTTACGGCATTTTTTTGTTTGCGGTTTTGTGTGCAAACATTTTATGCATAATTTATTGCCGCGAGTGGCTTTTGAAGAGCGCTCGAGACAAGAGGGGAGCTTCATTCAGATAAAAATAGCAAAGTTCGATCTGTGGGAAAGACTTATTAAGAGAGACAAAGAGAGAGATCTCAGACAGCTCACTTTTTTAACTGACCCCAAACATTTAAGGGTGTTTGCAGTGAGATTTAATTTTAGGTATCTGTGGGATTATTGTAAATATTTGTTTAGTATAGAGGGAAGTTCACGTAACAATGCGCATTTCTCTAGGTAAATATTCTTCCAGGGGAGAAAAATAAAGATAAATTACTCTTGAAACCTAAAATTACCTTAATATACACTTTGGTGTATCTCTCAAATTTCATTCTAATTCCTAAAGTAGTAAAAGTATATCATACATATTCGGCTCCTTACCTTGCTCTCTTTCAACCAAAAAAAATGAATATTCCTATCAAGAAAATGAGATTAAGCTACCATATTTCAAAGCTAATACCCAGATACAAATGTAGCTCAAAGCTACTTGGCACATTCCTCTAATTAAAGCGAGTCCCCTGGGGAATTCTCTTTCGATATCTCACTGCCGGGTGGCCGACAGAGTGTAGGAATGAATGCAAAACTCGTTTCTGCCCCGCGGCATATGCAAATTCCGATTCCAATTCCGCGATTCCCCTTCTCAGATCGCTGATGAAGACTTTTGCTTTGCTTGTTCGCCCCGGCGTCATAATCAAAATCGTAAATATGAAGAAAAAAATCTATATACAAAATAAAGATCATAAGACTTCACGCTACAATGCTAAACAGACGCAAACACATCTCTTTTCGAACGGAAACCGGTAAAAATTACAACAAAAAAAGCCCAAAAGAAGAGCAGACTTCTGGAGAATTCATTTTTTGGCTGCTTTTTGTATTTTTCGGAAAGCCGTAGCTCCACGTAGCTGTTAAAGGTTCCCCCTTTTTTGCACCGCTGCTTTCCGTTCGAAGCTTGTTGATTGTCTGATGTCAGCGTTAAAGTAAATATTTTCTTATTTAAGCGTGTAATTTTATTTTCAGTCGCCGGCGCGAAGCACGAGAACTTAACCTTTAGGCAAGACTCTCTCTGTTTTTTATTACGAATTTGAGTTAAAAAATAGTGTTATATAAGCGGGTCTCAAGGCTGTATTCGGCCTGGTTAACGCCGCTTGCATGCAAATGTGTAAAACATTCTGCTGTGACTAGTCACGACCTTAAGCAGCTCGATCATCGCTGATCAGTGTTCCCAGCTAATTAATCAAGACTAGACAAAACAAATACTCATAGAAGGTGTCTGGTGACAGTCGAGCTTGCCTAAAAATTAAATTCAAAAGGAAATCATATTCATAAATTTGATAGGTTTTTTTTATTACAAATAAAACCATTTTAATAAAATGAAAGAAGCAAAAGTATTTTAAACTTTATCCCCTTCATAGAAGTTGTAAAAACAACTTCAAAGTACCTTAAAAAAAAGAATTACTTTATGAAGAACAACCGTTTTAATTAAACTGATTGCAAAATGTTTAAACACATTAAAAAAAACTGCAAAAATTGCACAAGAAAGAAACTTGTTTGTATCGGGGTCTCCGGCAGTAGAGTTCTAGAAGCTAGACTGTAATTAAGCCTGATCTATTCTCTGTGTCAGTGAGAGAGACTCTGCTTGTGAGTCACCTCTCCCAGCTCTGACATCATGGAGCTGTTTTCATCGATTCCCTCTGCATGCGACGCATTGTGTGCATGCAATCAGTTTTTTATCGCAGTTCGGCGACAGTTATCACCTGGCCAAGCAGCACTATCTGCACTTTATACAGATAGCTGCTGCTCCTATCTGCAAAGGTCCAAGTTCCCGAGGAGCCGTAAATATTCCAAGAATCGGCTAAAGAAAGTCATAAATTGCTTGGGACAAATTACTTTAGTCAAGTCACCTCTTTCCGTTCGCCTTCGAGGCCCCATTAGCGGCAGCAGCAGCAGCAGCAGCAGTTGGTGGCACTTCAGTTAGTCGCTTTGGTAATTTACTCAAAACATTTCATTTGTGTCATTATCATCATCATCATCGGAGGATGATGATGAGAATGGGTAAGATGGCTGGCTCTTAACTGATCGCTTTGCCAAATCCACCAAATCCATGTGAAAGAACTGGAACGCATATAGCGCTCATAACATAAATAACAGCGGACTCACGCACACACGAAAATCGGCGGAGAAAGAGGAACAATTTATAAAGTACGCCATGGAATGCTAAGTGAAAGACGAGCAGAACAATTGCCAAAAGCCTCCAGCAAGGTAAGTCGCGGACCGCCTCGAACTGGGCTCAAACCCATATGAGCAGGGTTTTTTGGGCCGACACTGTAAGAAACGAGAGGAAATGGCCAGGTAGAAGACCATTCTCTAAACCTTTTACCATGTATTTAAGCCCATTAAACTGCTGTATTATTGATAACAATAAATAACCAGTTGTAAGACATTAAACTACACATAAATATACAAAAAGGTTCTAAAGCTTTTCAGTTAACTTTTCCATAATATTTTCCTCTCTGTAATACCTTTTTGTCTTTTGACAGCCTTCACAACAGCTGGCAAGAGCGCTGGGGTCCGCTTTAATTTTTGGCATTGGTGGCTTGGCTCTGTTACGCTTTTTGATTCCGATCGATGTACGCAGCCAGGTATGCAAAACCAGGGAAGAACCTTAAGAAGGGGCGCTCTTCTGCCTTTTCGAAAACAATTTACGAGTAGCGCACATGCGCATTGTTCTTTTGCGGTGCTCAGGTGCTGCAGGCGCATTAAAATATGGAAAATATACCAAGAAATCAATGCCCCAGACACAGAGGGGGCATAATACTATGACCATCAACCATCAACACCTTCTGTATGGGATGTTGGCCGGCCAAAACACCGACACAAAAAGCCAGCAGGCCAAGGAACCAACCGCTAGCGGCACTTTTATGTCTTCATCTCTTCCCGCTGCGCTGCTAACAACGCGATGACATCCATTAATAGTTCCCAGGAAATCTTCGGGGCCCCCAACATATATACCCCACCTGGTACTTTGCTTACTGGGTGTACTTTGAAAGAAAGGGTACCAAAACAAAGGAGAAGCCGTAATTACGGCAAAGAGTACGAAATTCTACCGCTTCCAGCCAACGGAAACAAAGTGCGCAAAATGTAATTAATTGCCACAGGCCCTGCTGGTCCTCCTCTCGGCCCAAAAAGCCGCTTCATATGCAGCAACAGTGCGGTTCGCAACTGTAAAACAACAAAGAAATCTTCCGCTAGAGATCGTATCCAGAGAAGCATGATGGAGATATTTGGTTAGAGAGAGACCCTTTAAGAAGTGACTAGAAAAATGACATCAAGAGGAAAACTCAATAAATCAGTAGATGAATAAGGTTTTTCGAAGAATTTAAATTAGGTATTAATTCTGTAATAAATATTGTTCATTTTATCTTGAACAAAACTTGCTATATAATTCCCTGAAGCACTGTCCGGACTCTTAATAAGACTCCACCATAGATGGCCATTCTCACTAGCTCCTTTGATCAACTTTTTACTTTATTTTTTGTTTATTTGACTTTGCCACGGCGTTTTGTTTGTTGATCTTTTTTGCAAACTAATAAGCTAAATATTTTGATTGGACCCGTGGCTGCAAAATCCAGAGAAACAACGCCGAGAATCGCGAAACTTGCCCGCTCACAGACTCAAGATTAAATTTGGCGTTGTCTTTCGGTTTCGAGGCTGGGGCTGGGGGGAAGTTTCTCTTCTGATTTGCGGACTCTCTCGGATGATTGGCAAATTGCTCAAATTTAAGACCCCAGTCAAGGCTATATTTAATGCCTATTTTTGTTGTTTGTGGCATTTTATTTTCGTCTGATAAGAAGCCGCGTTTCTATTTCTACGCTACTGGTGCTGACAATCAAAGTTTGTCTAACCGGAATTTCGACTGCTTCCGCTGGATAAGTCGGGTTCCATTGACTCCAAGCAGCGAAGCACCCGAAACACTTGACTCCTCTCCTCGATTAGCCAAATTCCACAGACTGGCCAAAAGCAGAGAGCAACAGAGCGAATAAAACACAAAAAAAGACAACGAAAAAAGCTAGAGACAGCTTCATAATAAATAAGCTTAAATGCGAACAACCTGCTGGCAATTGTTTATGGCCCAAGTCCAAGAAACTCGAAAGCCCAACACTTTTGGAGCGAGTAAGAGGCGGCGATGGAGAAATTTCACTTGCCAGAAAGGAAGGCAAGAGCAAGTTTCAAGGTTGCCGGCTATAAGATAGCTCACGATCTCCGCAGATCCAAGATATAATGGCAGTCAGGTGGGGCCCGATTCGCTCTGGGATCGAAACACAATGGCAGCCATAGGAGAGCGTCAATCAAAAACATATTATAATAGTGCGAAAAAATGCCAGGTTCAAAGTCTTAGCACAAAGCTAGATTGGCAAACGAATTTTAGAGTGATCTGTCAATTCAAGTTCTTTTTATCAGAGATTAGAAATCATTCAAGAGGTTTTTAAGATTTCTTTACCTGGTAATTATTGTAAAAGCTGTATTAGAAAATTTAAACCTTATGTTGAATAATACAAAAAAAATAAAAATATATGATTATAAACCTTAGCTTTCCTTACCAACTAGTATAAGAAATATTAGAAATTCTCGATTGGATTGACTTCCAACTTATTTATGACGTACAAATTAACGATCTTGCACTTTGAACTTTAGCCAGAAGTGCTTACTAATCCACAATGCAACAAAGTAACAACTAAAATTCCACAACGTTCCCATGAAAATAAATAATTTCCCTCTGAAACTTTTTGTGTGGGCACATTTCCTGCGTTATTTATTGTTGTGCCAGGGTAACGCTGGTGATAAGCTTCTTCTGGGCAGATTTTGTTTTGGTTTTTTGTTTTTTGGCCACATGCAACCGAAAGGCGACTCCGACTTACAAAATACTAAAATAAAATCAGAAAAAAAGAAAGCAAACTGCGAGTGCGAGTACAAAATAAAAGACGAGAAGAAAACCAGTTCCAGAGCAAGTTTACTTGTGTTGCGGCGGCGGCGGCTGGGCTCTTATAGCCTTGAATGTGCATTTCACGTTGACGCTGGTTTTCAGTTTTCGGTTTTTGGCGCGCGCTCAGGAAAACATAAAAAACTGGTTAAAGCCAACCAACAACCAGCGTTGGCCAACATTTTCCCAAAGCTCCCCGGACACAACAACAAAAAAACCACAAAGTGATAGACAAGTGAAATGAGCAGCCAAGAAGAGCGAAAAATTCTCCAGTCTCTAGTTCCCTAGCGGGGTTTTATTTTGCACACGACTTACGGTTATTTTCTAATTACTTTCCTAGCGATTTGCATGCACTGAAAAATACTTTAAATTTACGCCCGAGAGTTTGTTTGCAGCTAAAGAAACAACCCTTATTCGCCACCGCTCTTGGTCAGTTTTAATATTATTATACAAGGATATATTGTCAAGTTTTTTGCTTAAATTATTAGTATTTTTGTACTGCATTCACCCTTAAAAGGTTCTTTAACCCACAATTATTTTCTAACAACAATTCTATCAATAAAAAAGGAAATGTCAGAATAAAAATAACTTTGATTATGATAAGATAAAGCCATCATCAGTTGCACGCCATCATATACTCTCCTTGTCTTTAATATAAATTATTTCTTATCTTACACCGAATGACATATGATCCATTTTGAAAATGGTTAAAATAATTTATTAATCACAGTATATAATTTGTAATAAAGTTTGTTCGATTGCTTGTAGTTTAAGGGTAATATTTAACTTAAACCAATTGAAACAACATTAGATCAGTCTGTATAAATATAGCAATCAGTCAACAATTAATTAAAGCACTCGAAAAAAAATGTAATTATTTCTTTAACAAAAAACCTCAGAATAATCATTAAATCCATCATTCAAACTGATCGTGTCAGGCGGAATTTTGTTGCCAAAGGGGGTTCTCCTTCGGTCGTCCCTCTTATCAATTTGGCAAGTGACATACGTTATTTTTAATGTTTTCTGAATAGATTATTCACAATCATTGATGTTGGACTTGCACCCACAGATAAGCGCAAAATGGGTTAAGCAATATTGAATAATATTGCATGTAATTGACAATGTCAACGGAAACTGACCGGAAGAAGGCGGTCGTTTAAAGCAGTCTGAAGAACCAAGTCCGAGTTCAGCAAGTCAATTGCCATTAAACTGGGACAAACGGCCTTCCATTTAATTAGGGGTAATTGCAACTCCCCCAGAAAGCCAGCACTTGAGCAATTACAGCAATTAGGCTATGGTTTTATCTTTACGATTCAGTCCCTTTGATTTTATATCCACTCGAAAATGATAAAGGGATTGGGAAACACAAGTAATATTAAAGAATAATAGTACTTTAGTTTGTAAAGTCCTCAATAAATATTTTTAAATTATTAAGAACTGGGTATAGGTAAATAACTAGAATTTTTTAACTAATAAATAGGTAAAAATTACAAAACAAGTGTTCAAGTCGTTTACCTCTATTTTTAATTGTTTAACCATATGTTTTTGAGTATATCTTCAAATTTGTATATTTATATTCTAGAATGCAACCGAAAGAATGCAACCCAATGATCCAATTTCACAAAAAATTATTCCTAAGGAAAATTCAAGCTAATAAAGTTCGACTGTAAATGCTGACACAGCGATAACACTACTCAATTCGGGTTAAAAAATCACCAAAAAGTTGTTCTAAATTCGGTTTTTTTATGGTTTTGATTGATGGGCAGGCGGTGCGGTGTGTCTCGAATATACAGCCGTGATTGATTGGCTCTTTTGCTGATTTTGAATGGGATTATATGCATAGTTTACACTGACCAACAAAAAGGGAAAGGGATCTTGAAAATCATATAAAAAGTACAGCGCACAAATTGCGCAAAATGCCAAAGAACGAACGCCACACCAGCTCCAATCAGGCGGCTACAGCTCCAGTATGAGCCAGCTGCAGTGCAGACATCTAATTGCCTCGAAAGGGAGGAACAGCAACAACAACAAAGCGACGAGTTATAAACATAAGCGCATGTGCATTTGTATACTTTGTATACTTTGTGTGTATTTTGTGTGCGGGGGAATGTACATACAAAAAATTCAAAAATGGACCAACTGGGTCTCTCCCCTCACCCAATAGGAATTATATTTCGCCTGCAGTTTTACAGCAACTGGGCGAGTGTTGCCGTTCTTGCACTTTTCCTGCCGCGATCGGCATCTGTTTACACTTGTGTACGGACACTTGGGGTCAAAATACTAGGGTCCTTTGATCTAATCACTAGGGAAATATTTGCCGTTTCCTAATTATCATAATCATTAATTAAGAATGCAATATTTTGTGACTCCCTGATAGTTTATTAATACACTTAAAAGTGTGATTATCGAGAGGAGCACAAATGTGGGCGAGATGCCGCATTGGGGGCGTTGGCATCGCCCCACCTTTTACAGCTTCCCTCTCCGCCTCCTCTGTCGTTTGCACTCTTTTCTCCTTTCTCTCAACTTGGCCTTGTTGCACTTCTTGCTGTGGCTGTGGCCTCTTGGCTGACCCGTTAAGTGTAATTGAATTTAAACGGCAATTGTCTTGGCGAATGCAATAAATGCATTTTGCATTGTGCAAATCACATTCACGTTCAGTGACTCTCAAACTGCGGCTTAACGGTGCTGCAGAATGCCTAATGAGCGAGGGGGACGACGAACGGCAGAGCGAGACAGCAACTGCCCAGGCGGAATGCGGTTTAAAAATAAACCAAGCCCAGAGCGAGACAGCGAGACCGCGGGAGTAAGAGAGGGAGAGGGACAAGCGTGAAGCCAAAACGTGCTTTGGCTTAGACCCTATTTAGCCTAGTTTACCAGAAATACTACAGACACTGGCCAACAACTGACGAAGAGAGCCTGGCTCAGAGACACCTGTGTTGTGCCGAAAGAGAGAGAGAGAGAGAGAGAGGGTCTTCCCCCCTCGTTATGCTAATTTACAACCCAACTACAGGCGTAATTCTGTAATGAAAACTACTACGTGAAGGTAAATATATTAAAAATACTATCATATTATTTGTAGCACTTATGGAGTGAGGATTTCTTCTTTTAGAAAAATAGTCTTTTAGCACTTAATTTTTTAAGAATATCAATCTTTTTTCTCGTTTTTTATCAGTTATTTGAAAGGTTAGTTCCTTCTGCCCCCCAAAACTAGTTTCTAGCTAGTCAAGCTGGACTGTATAACTTGTATGGACTACTGTCTGCCTTCATATGACAGGTTGGCAATTTTTACGACCTGTTCGCACGCAACCAGGGAACTTCAGGGGAGGATCTTCCAGATCGGGAATGGGAAACCCTTCTCTTCCCGCATACAGTTTTGCAGATTCGGGAACCCTTGCGATTACGCAACACCTTGCACCTCTAGCCGTTTTTATTATTATTGGCTTACAATATGTGGAGCATCGGACCGTAAAACGTCCGCAGTTCTATTTTACGATCTTTTCCACACGCCATTCCCATTCCCAGTTGCTGTGTAATTCCGGTTTTAGGACTCACCTTTGACAGCCTCGTAGTATCCCAAATCCAGCTTGAATGATTTACGTTGGTGTCCTGGCACTAACAAAAATATATATCTAGTGTATCCCCAGCCTGGATCACGGCGGCGGCGGTTTCTTCTTCTTCGGCTTTAGCTGCTGCAATTAACATAAATTCCCGTATTTATTTGATTTTTTTTCGTTTACAATTTTCACTACGATCTCTCTCCTTTTAGGCTCCTCATCTCCCACTTCTTCTTCGCGGCACACACACGCACTCGCACACCAACAAGCGAAAGATGCAGAGAGACGCGTAAAACCACGAAGATGGATATAAAAAATGAACCAACGCGAACACGAGGATGAGGAGAAATAGAAACGGGAGTGGAGCGGGATCAGAAAACCGGAAAGTTGTTTTTGTTGCTCTGCCATAAGCGGCGTTCTTGTTGTTGTCGCTCTTTTAGTTTTTTTCTTTTTATAGGAAAAGAAAACGCCGAAAAAATTGTTAAGAACCCACGAAAATCTCCGCAGCTTGGGAAGACGGCTCCAGATTCAGATTCTGTTTTAATTTATGCCAAAGAATTTTTGTCACTTGTTTGGCTGACCTTAATAACAAATTCCAATGCACACACGCTCACAAACACACATCACGCAAAACCAGATTTTTGTTTTTCTCTGTTCGTTTTTTGTTTTTTGGGATCAGTAATTAGAAAGAGCCGGCAGAGAGCAACAGGGTTTTCTAATTAGACCAACTAAAGCAACAACAACAAGAGCGGCTTAAGAGAGCGCCAATAAGGGAGATAGAGAGAGCTGATTACGTTTTACTCAATGGCTCAGTTGATTATTCTTTCTTTCTTGTTTTTTTGCACGGCGTTTTATATATTTGTTGTTAGCGGTTTGGCGATTGAACTGGTTTGGTCCGCGCGCACGTCTTGTCAATTCGCCGTTTTTTTTCGAATGAGCGCAAAGCAAACGAGGAAGAATACACTTTCAAAACGACCAGTGTGACCAAAATAAAGTAAGCCGGGCATTGGAGGATCACCAGCGTGACTCACGCAAGGCAACTCTGGTCACTTTGCTTTAGGCGCAATTTTTAAATTGAGTTTGTTTCTTTAAATAATTAGCTTCAATTGAAAATCTTTTAAATGTATATTAATTATCAATTTTTCTAGAAACAATATAAACATAGGACACAAGACTTCATATTAAATATATACCAGAATTATATTCTTGTTGCGTTTTAATATAAAGCTATACGAATTTTAGTTGTACTATTTATTATTTACTTAACAAGACATCAGGAGGTGCTTAAATATGGAAATGAATTACCTTTTTAATTAGGAAAATACACATTTTAGTTTCTAACATCCCACTGATTTAGTATATACCAAATGTTGGCGGATATGGTATATACTGACTCCACGGTGTCATCCCTAGCTCTTCTCTTCCTCATTAGAGTTGTCGGAAATTTTTAAAAATATCGTATCGATGATATTTTTTTTATCAAAAT
>JAEIHY010020209.1:0-12224 GCA_018904565.1 Drosophila tsacasi | reverse complement strand
AAAAAATGGAAGTAGTTTTGTCGGCCTACCGTTCAAAGTCAAAGTTTAGCGAAACCTAAACGAATATTTTAATGAGTCTAATTTTAAAATGCTGTGCCATCATTTATCTTAATAATATTTTTGTCTTAAAGCAAAAAGATAAATTATACATTTTTTTTTTTAACTTACGATGTCGCACGGGATAAACTTCAATTGTTTATAAAATTAAAAATCACAACTTTTTTACAGTAAGTTTTTGTTTAATGCAAAGCCAGTCTAAAAATCTGTTTAGTTACTAAATTTTGTGCATTTACTGCCAGTAGACTCGGAGCACTGATAAAAAGTAACGTTTTTGATGTCGCATGGGACATAACAAAAAGTGAGAATGCAAATGCAAAAAATTTTACAGTTATCTTTACCGAATTATTCGGCTCTTAATTTTTGCACTATTCCTTATACTTCACCGTCATTTGAGAGGTAACATTTTTGTCCATATCATCTTTGTTAACGAAGTAAACCCAAAAAAAAACGTGCTATAGAAATACGCAAAAATTCAAAATTTGCATGTATGCACCATTTTACCGCCCAATAACTTAAAAACTGTTTAGAAAAATTTGGTTTTATTTTAAATTATTTAAATTTGGACAATTTTCTTTGGAAATATATCAAAACCAAGAGCTTCCAATCACTTTTATTTTTTTGATCGTGGTTGACCTTCTCGTGGAATTGCCCATTTATAAAGCTGATAGATCTGATCGATAAGCGCAAACAAATTGATTTATTTATATAAAGCTAACAAATGGTTCTAAACCAAAGGCCCACTTATTAATAAAGAACATTAGGTCATATGGCCCTGGGACAACTATTATTCTCAAATAGTACAGTACATGTCCAAGGAACTCGGATGATTGCACACGTGACTCTATTAGGCAAGGGTGGGATCCGAGTCCCGTTCACGGAGGAACATGGTGGCACCGGAGGGCATACCCTTAGAGGGTAAGCTGGATAACAGCTGGTCAATTTCATGACGCGGATGCAAAGATACCATTTTGGCTTATTTTTATTTTATTTGTTTGTCCTGGTCTCCTTAATATAAATTAATTTAATTTCCCAATTCCTAAACTATTTTGCCTCTATCAAATCAATTAGGACTGTATTTGCTTTTTTAAGTCCTGGATTCGACTTTTCCACGCATTATTGTTCACGGCGGGATACATAGTTTAAAATATGTGAAGGGCAGAGAGATTATAATTATAATTAAAATTTTTATTCTTTTCCGCACCTCGCTCTGGAAATACTAAACGTGCGCCCTCATATAATCTCCTAAGGCAGGGCACTTTCTAGTATTTTCGAACCTGAACTGGATACTGCCTTTAAAAACACACCTCAATAACAAGTTGTTCCTTCTCGTTCTCTCTCACTGCTTTGGAACAGTGTTTTGCTATCTGAATACCGTGCTTAATCCGAAATTAGAGAATATTTCTTTCGTTAGAGACACTGTACATATTGGCACAATCTCGTTGTGGGCTGTAAGAATTTTTTAAAATTTAGCCTCAATAAATACTGCATGACGCATGCCATGTGGCGTTAGTGTCAATATAAAGCCAGTGTTTATTAATGTGGTCGGAAAAGAGAAACGCTTGAATTTCTCAAAAACTTATGGTTACATTTCAATGAATTTGTTTCTCTTTTGTTTGAGATACACTTCATATTGGCACAAGCTCTTGGAGAGCTGTAGGAATCTTAAAATATGGTTATCAGCCGACATATATCAATTACTGTTTCTCAAAAAGCCCTTAGGTTAGGTTTTAGGGCGGTGACGGCCGGCTCGTAGAGTGATGCCGCGTAGGCTTAGATCCCCCGTCCACTACAGATTCTCATGGGCCGATGACCAATCCTACGTAAGAGAGGACCAACGAACCGGGTTATCTGCCTCGGTGATGTCTCGCTTAGCTCGGAAAGATACGTAAAGGTGAAGTAGCCAGGTACTGCCGTCTCCGTCTGCTTAGGGTCAGTCAGTGGCAAAGGAGGTGGAGAACGGTCTCCTCCTCCTCCTCATCCCTACAGCTTCTACAGATGTCATTGTGGTGCACCGATAGCCTGGACGCATGCGTTCCAAGCCGCCAGTGACCAGTAAGTGCCCTAACGGCAAGGGCGCAGCTTTCCCTGCTTAATGATAATAGCTCCTTGGAGCGCTTAGCTGATCGGCGCGGGCAGATCAATCTAATGTAGCGGCATGAGATTAGGGTTTCCCATTTCCTATCCGCGAGGAGGTGGAAGTGCTCTCTACAAAGTAGTCTGCGAGTGGCCATGGGCATGTCAACTAACTCCCTCTCCGGATGAAGAGAGGAGGTTGTAGCAGTTGCCTTTGATGTCCCTATGTCCTGGGACCCAGATGAGGTGGAGGTCGTACTGCTCCGTCATCTCGTGAAGAGATCTGCGGCAGGCGTTGATGGTCCTTGAGTTTGAAGAGATGGCTTTAAGTGCCTTCAGGGCAGCCTGACTATTCGAGAATATGCAAACGGGAGCTCTGACCCTGGTTGGGGAAGCTGAAGAAGGGCTTCTTTGATGGCGTAAACTTCCGCCTGGAAGACTCTACTAAGGTCGGGTAGCCTAAAAGAGACGTTTAATCCCAGGTGCTCAGAGTACATACCTCCTCCCACGCGGCCGTCTAATTTTGAGCTATCCGTGTAAATGTGAAGGGACCCTAGAGGTCCAGGTGGTCCTAGGTTTCATTCCGTTCTTTCTGGGATGGAAACCTGGAAGGGCGTAATAGGCTGTTCCGCAGGGGCACAGTAGTCAGTGTTCCCTTCAATAAGGTGTGGAGCACAGCCGAGTTTCGTGTGCACGAAACACGACCTTCTCCACAAGCCTGCGTCTTTCATCCTTAGTGCCGAGAGTGACGCAGTCATCTCTCCCATTATTTCGATTTGGAGGATGTCCAGGAGAACGTCGGAGGCGCCTCCCGGAGTCGTGCGCAGGCCGCCTGTCATACAGATCTCAGCCATGCGTTGGATTTTTCTTAACTTGCCCAGGCAGATAGACCGCTTTAGAGCTGGCCACCAGATTGCCGTTCCGTAGAGGAGTATCGGGCAGATGATAGCTGTACACGGCGAACGGACTAGTTCAGGGGTCATTCCCCATTTTCGCCCGATAGCCTTGCGGTAGGAATAGAGTGCGATTGTGGCCTTTTTGGCCCTTTCGTCCGTGTTAAGGGACCAATCGAGTTTCCTGTCCAGGATAAGACCTAGATGCTTGGCCTGATTTTTAAGGGGGAGAGATACCCCGCAGAGCTTATAGGAGTACCAGAGCTTAAGGGGTACCATTTTGAGGATTATATACATTTCCTTGTAAAAAGGACCAGTTCGGTCTTCGCTGGGTTTACTCCAAGTCCATCCCTGACAGTCCAATCTGCCAGGAACCGAAGGGTGTCGCTCATCCTGTCACAGAGGGTTTCCGGGAATTTTCCCGTAAACGCCAAGCAACATCGACCGCGTAGCCCACAACACGACAGCCACCCTCCTCTATGCCCTGAAGCCGTTCGTTGACCGGCACATTCCATAGAAGAGGGGAGAGGACTCCGCCCTGGGGCGTGACTCTGTTGACTTGACAGTCGACCGCCGCGAGCTTCGCACCTGGGTACACTTCACCCAATCCTGCGATCGCCCGCTTGTAAAAGGTGTCCTCGCACGCGATCACCTTCACGCCGCCTTGATGCAATCTGGCATCCTCACATCGGGGCATTGCACCACGCGACTCCAACAGCTCCTCCACGAACCTGTTGTGCAGTTCCCTGGATCCCACTACCACCACTCCAATCAGGATCCTACCCTTGGTCACCTCGGCGAAGGACCCCTGAGGCTACACCCTGGATCGCTTGAGCTGTGGCGGATGCACCTCCGTTGACCGCTAACGTTTGGCAGTGCTTCTGCCCGCGTCAGCGTTAGTTGGCTGCGCCTTGGGGTCAAATGCCCTCCCCGCCTTCTCCCCGTCTCCATGGTCGGGTTGGCTCGCGCGAGGATAAAAGCCACTCTTCTCCGCTCGTGATCGAGCTTCTTCGTCCTCTGCTGCTGCTGGGCCGGGCTTCCTGGATCGGGATTACCTTTGGAGCCACCTGCGGTCACGTCGAGGGTCTTGCCCCTGATCACGCCGCTCCACGGGCCCATTGGTTCGCCCTTTTCATTGGCTTCGGCCCCCGGATGAAGGCGCTCTGAAGAGCTCTCCTCCTCCTCTTTGCGCACTCGACCGCTTAGCGTCTGCAAGTTTTTACGGGGGAAACACCCCATTCCGCCTCTAAGGTCTGGGAGATCACCTTCGTTTTTACATGTTTTTGTTTGTTTAAGATTGTTCATATTTTGTTCCTACGAGTATGCTGGGATGGGGTCATTTTTTGGGTCATTTTTTGGGCAGGAGTTTTCTTCTCCCCGCCCGACTATCCATCTCTCACCGCAGCAGTCTCAGTCTCTCCGCGACTTTGTTCTCTCTCTCTCTCTCTCTCTCTCTCTATCTCTCTATCTCTTTCTCTCTATCTCTCTCTCGATCTATCTCTTTCTCTATCCATCTCTCAGACCTATAAATAGAGGCGACTCGCCGCAGCAGTCTCGGTCTCTCCGCGCCATTCCTCCCGTTCACCCAAAAGTGACCATCTCCCATTTCCCTGGATCTGTGTTAATAATTCTGCGGGTAAGTCCGTATCAAAACTACTATCCTATATCCTAAATATAAAATTGATAGCCCCGATCGGTAAGGGCAACATGAATTTGTTTATTAATCTAGAGCTAACAATTGGTTATAAACAAAAAGCTAATCAATTAATTAAGGGCAATAGCTCCTATGGCCTACCGCTCGTCTGTGTGGTTACAAATGTATGTACATATTGAAGGCAGAATGCCTTCGACGGTCCCACTGCATTCTTATTTTTAGTTTGAACTTGTAGTCCCAGATCTCTGATTACAAATTAATTTAATTGTCCTATACCAAAAATATTGTATTTGCCTCTACCAAATTTATTAGGAGAACTGTATTTGCTTTTATAACTCTCCTCCGTACATTATTGTTTTTGGCGGGATCCACATTTTGAAGAGAGCTAGAGGCAAACAGTCGAGGACAATCTGTTTAATTAAAATTTGTATTCCTCTCCGCACCCCGCTCCAAAAATACTAAACGTGCACCATCAAATAATTTCCTAACTCCATGCCACTTTCTAGTATTTACGAATATGAACTGGATACCTTCGAAACGAACTTTCGAACTTTTGAAATTTCAGCTCTGCTCCATACTGACCTTTATTTTTAAAACATTTGCGAAACATCGCCGTCCGCTTACATTAATGGTTCTCCGCCTTTATTTTTTCAAAATTAAAAGGTAAAACTAATTAATTGAAACTTTTTGGCTCTTATAACTTGTGTAGAGGTAAAAAAAAATGTAGATGACTTTATGGCCATTTGCAACTATCGTTTAGTATTACAAAAAAAATACGATATTGGTGTTCAAACACAAATATTTAATATATCGATACTATCGTAAGTGGTTGTCCAGATCTAGTTTATCTTAAAATAAGATTCCGCTCATCTCTGGTTGTTAAATTTCATACAATAATGTGTGTGCAATGTGTGTTTAACAAAAATAAGGAGAATACTATTGAATTTACGAAAATGTAATAAATATAGGTACATATTAATATTTTTATGCAATTCGTAAGTGCCAGCATTTTTGCCAAGCGACTATAAATGGGAGAGTTTCCTTCGTGTTAAAGATTAAGATATACATACAAAATCACAAAAACCGAACCCAGTTATAGAAAATTAAATTACTTCTCCGATTTTCATTTGCCCAATTTAAAAGTTGATCCCGTATATGAATTAAAGTTTAAATTGTGAATTAAAATGTAAAATCTAACAAAATTGTTAAAGTTAAGACTTCATGTGTTTCTTGAATGTGATTTTTTGTTTGTCTCAAATGTGTATGTAACCAGTAAAAAATAAATACATATGTAGGTATAGAAATATAACGAACAAAATATGCATAATGTTAATGAAGTGCATATTACCCTCGGAAATCAATTGTTATTGTTATTTGAGAGGGCGTGGTAAATACGAACAATAATTATATATATGTATGTATATGCCTGCATATGAACATGCATATATGAACAGAATGAGTTCTGTAGCAGCGCATGCAAATACATATATGTATACATCATAGTAAAAGTTATGTTACATACATATATCATACATATCGCAAATAAAAGTTATTGAATGTAAATCAGTCCCTTATATTGTTAAAAGTGTTTTTGCAGTTTCGATTCACTTTATTAGAAGATTTTTGTTTTTAAACCAACAAATGCAGGGTGCTTTACAATTCTTTACTGTGAATATGATATTTAACAGATTTATGTCTTTTTCATTTTTAGATATCAAATTATGTTGCTGATATGATTAAGTTCCTTTAACATATAACATAATGCTCAAATGGATATAGTTAAAAAGCAAGCGAATCCTAAAAAAATGCGTGCGGTTTAAAACAAGTATCAAGACAGCCAGCTAAAATATAATAATTATTCAAATACATAATCGAACAATCTGCAAATCAGTTTAAAATTACATCTCGGAGTGCGGAAATTGAATCGTTCTTACTCAAAGAACGATTTAAGTGGAGATGAATTTTATTCTTAGTTGTCTGCTAATAGCAACTTTGTACGATAAATATGGATCAAGATCGAGCTTTCCTCAAATCGAGGCAGCAAATGTTTGGGGAACTATGCAAAATGTACCATTTAGTAACAATAATAATAACCTGACTGATGCCAACAATGGGACAATATCAAATGCTGAGAATCTAAATACTACAACCATTACAAATGTGGCCAAATTCGATACGAAATTAAATCATCTCTTGGTTGATACTATTACTGGACGCGTCTTTGTTGGTGGAGTAAACAGACTGTATCAATTATCACCAGATCTGGAGCTGTCGGAGACAGTAAAGACGGGTCCTCAAAATGATTCCGTGGAGTGCAGTATCCTCGACTGTCCTTTAAATGCCGTGCGTAGCCCAACGGATAATTATAACAAGGTTTTACTAATTGATCGGGCGACATCGCGACTTATTGCCTGTGGTTCTTTATTCCAAGGTACCTGCACCGTTCGTAATCTGCAAAATGTTAGCATTGTGGAGCATGAAGTGCCCGATGCAGTGGTGGCTAATGATGCCCATTCCTCCACTGTGGCTTTTATAGCCCCAGGGCCACCACAGCATCCCGTGACGAATGTAATGTACGTTGGTGTTACCTATACGAATAATTCCCCATATAGAAGTGAGATTCCAGCCGTAGCTTCGAGATCTTTGGAAAAAACAAAGATGTTCCAAATAGCTTCCTCGGCCGTTACTACTGGGACACGAACGTTTATAAATTCTTACGCTCGAGAAACATATTTTGTAAACTATGTTTATGGATTTAGCTCGGAAAGATTCTCCTACTTTCTCACTACACAGCTAAAGCACAGTCATCACTCTTCCCCCAAGGAATATATCACGAAATTGGTACGAATATGTCAGGAGGATTCAAATTATTATTCGTACACTGAGATTCCAGTGGAGTGTATTAGCGAAGCACAAGGTGGCACAAAATTTAATCTGGTTCAAGCTGGTTTTCTGGGCAAACCCAGCGCGGATTTAGCTCAAAGTTTGGGAATTTCTATACAAGATGATGTTCTGTTTGCGGTGTTCTCTAAGGGTGATGGCAATACACCCACGAATAATTCAGCTTTGTGTATTTACTCACTGAAATCCATACGTCGGAAATTTATGCAAAATATTAAATCTTGTTTCAATGGTGTTGGAATGAGGGGGCTAGACTTTATATCACCAAGCATGCCATGCGTTTTAACGAAACTTCAAACAATTGGCGAGGATTTTTGTGGACTTGATGTGAATTCACCGTTGGGCGGCGAAAATCCGATAACTTCCGTACCGGTAGCAATGTTCAACACAAGACTAACCTCTGTGGCAGCTACGAGCACCAGTGGCTACACTGTGGTCTTTGTGGGCACAGCCATGGGTTACCTTAAGAAAGTGGTAGTCGAGTCATCTTCCGTTGCGAATGAATATGCCAATTTCGCGGTTCATCAAGGCTCTGCCATCAACCAGGATATGCAGTTCGATAACCAAAATCTCTACATGTACGTGATGTCTGAAACAATGGTATCGAAGGTGAAAGTTTTCGATTGTTCCGACTACAAAACTTGCGGCGATTGTTTGGGAGCTCGAGATCCCTATTGTGGGTGGTGTTCGTTGGAGAACAAGTGTAGTCCCCGCTCCAATTGCCAGGACGATGCTAACGATCCTTTATATTGGGTCAGCTATAAGACAGGGAAATGTACGACCATTACGAGCGTTGTGCCCCATCAGTTGCAGCGAACCACAGCTCGCACTTTGGAGTTAATCATTGATCACTTGCCACAATTAAAGGAGAATTTAATTTGTGCATTTACAACCGATGATAAGGCCTTATTCACAAATGCCACGAAAAAAAGGAATGGCGTTAATTGCACAACACCGCGAACTGATATGCTGCCTCAGATCGAGCAAGGTAAACATCATTTCACAGCAAAATTATCGGTGCGAACTAGAAACGGTCCGGACTTGGTATCAACGGATTTTACATTCTTCGATTGCAGCACACACTCTTCGTGTACAAGGTGTGTTTCCTCGGAATTTCCCTGTGATTGGTGTGTTGAGGCTCATCGGTGCACTCATGACACTGCTGAAAATTGCCGCAATGATATTTTGGTCACAGGTGTCAGCCGTATCGGGCCAAGCTACCGATCAGGACCTGGATTTTGTCCCACTATTAATGCCACGGGGGATGGTAGTGAGGTTCTGGTAGCTGGCGGTACAAGTAAATCGATAAAGGTGAAGGTCCACATAATAGGACAGTTTATCGTTCAGACTCGTTTTGTTTGCCAGTTTAATATTGAAGGACGCGTAACGAGCTTAAATGCCCAATTGCTGGGCGATACCATTTACTGTGACAGCATGGAGTTCCAATATACTTCACGATCGCCTAACTTGACTGCTACATTTGCTGTTATATGGGGCGGATCTAAGCCACTGGATAATCCACACAACATACATGGTAAGTTTAAAAGAAGTCGAAATAAGAATTTGGTATTCCCTTTATTTTTTGTTTATGATATGTAAACAAATATTTTCTTATTTTCAGTTGTTATTTATCGTTGTCGCGAAATGGCAGATAGCTGTGGGATTTGCTTGGCATTGCCTGAGAAGTACAATTGTGGATGGTGTTCCTCGACTAACACTTGTGAGGTCGAAGAGCAATGTAACAATAAGAATAAAGAGGGTAAAACGGATTGGTTGAATCGTAGTGAGATCTGTCCAAATCCTGAGATACACACATTTGAGCCCAAAACTGGACCCTGGGAAGGCGGCACCAACATAACGATACGGGGCATTAATTTGGGAAAGAACTACAATGATATATACTCCGGAGTTCGTATTGCCGGCATTAATTGTATGCCATTTCCTCAGTTTTATATTGACACTAAACAAATTGTATGTACAGTGGATAGTCCTGGTGAGCAGATGTATCGAAATGGTCGAATTGTTGTACAAATTGGCGACTATCGTGGCGAATCGAATGATGATTATGAGTTTGTCGATCCCAAAATTCTCGATTTTTATCCAAAATTCGGACCAACTTCCGGTGGCACAGAAATACATATTACCGGCAAGCACTTAAATGCAGGATCTCGTATACAAGCCTCGATAAATGATCATTTGCCTTGCAAAATTCTAAGCACTGATTCATCACAAGCCATATGCCGTACATCACCGTCCCCTGGCATAATTGAGGGAAGATTGAAGATGTCGTTTGATAACGGACCAAGGGAATTCAATGACTACAACTTTAAATATGTCCTTGATCCCACTGTAGAGCATGTGAGCTCGGGTCCCAGCGGACAGATTAAGGTGCCTAAAGGTATACCGGCTGGAGGAATCCGAATTTCGGTGATTGGCACACAATTTACAAGCATTCAAACCCCAAATATTTATGTGGTTTACAATGATGTTATGTACGCCAACCAGTGTCGCGTTCAATCGGAAACAGAAATGGAGTGTGCTTCACCCATAATTGATGTAGACAATAGAGTAATTATTGATGCGGAGAAGCCATTGCTTCTGGAATATGGTTTTCTAATGGACAATGTTTTGCGCGTTCAAAATCTGTCGAAAATGCACAACAACCACTTCGAACTCTATCCAAATCCTGAATATTTCGTCTTTGAAGAGAGAGTCAAGTACTTTAAGAGTGAATATCTGACCATAAATGGGAGAAATTTGGATCGCGCATGCAAAGAGAGCGACGTAGAAGTTCGAATTGGAAATGGCTTCTGCAACATTACGTCGCTTTCTAGGCAACAGCTTACGTGCAGACCGCCTCCAGAAGCCACGGCAACGAAGAGTATTAACGGACCCGAGGTCATCGTTCGCATCGGAAGTTCCCTAGAATATCGCCTTGGAATACTAAGTTACGAGTCTTCAAACATCATTTTGGACTGGGGAGACAACGTTGTATTCGCTGTAATTGCCACAATTGTGATAATATTGCTCTTTTTTGTTGCTACGCTTGTGGCATATAAAAAGAAAAGTTCAGAATCGAACCGGGTTCTACGGAATATGCAGGAACAAATGGATATATTGGAGTTAAGAGTGGCTGCAGAGTGTAAAGAAGCCTTTGCTGAACTTCAAACGGAAATGACTGACCTAACGGGAGATTTAACTTCCGGCGGTATTCCCTTTCTCGATTATCGTTCGTATGCTATGAAAATACTGTTCCCCAATCATGAAGATCACATAGTTTTGCAATGGGAACGCCCAGAGCTTCTGCGCAAAGAGAAAGGATTGCGTATTTTCGGGCAATTGATTATGAATAAAACTTTTCTTTTGCTCTTTATTCGAACCCTAGAATCGAATCGCTACTTTTCGATGCGCGAGCGTGTAAATGTAGCCTCACTAATTATGGTCACATTACAATCGAAACTGGAATATTGCACAGACATTCTTAAGACCTTGCTCGGAGATTTAATTGAAAAGTGCATCGAGGGAAAGAGTCATCCAAAACTGTTGCTGCGGCGTACGGAAAGTGTAGCTGAGAAAATGTTGAGTGCTTGGTTTACTTTTCTTCTCTATAAGTTCTTAAAAGAGTGTGCAGGAGAGCCTCTGTATATGCTATTCCGTGCGGTCAAGGGACAAGTGGACAAGGGACCCGTTGACGCCTGCACCCATGAAGCCAGATACTCTCTTAGCGAGGAGAAACTCATAAGGCAAAGCATTGATTTCCGACCAATGAACGTCTATGCCAGTATCATTCAACAGCCAATATTTTGCAATAATTTGGACATGTTGCCACCTCATACGGAAAACATATCTGTTAAGGTCTTGGACTGCGATACAATTGGACAGGTGAAAGAAAAATGTTTGGAAACAATATATAAAAATATACCATCTAGCCAAAGACCGAGGAAAGATGATTTAGATTTGGGTAAGTCCAAATGGGTATTTTTATAATGTCGGATGCGACATTCGTATTTAGAGTAAAAGATAAGCTAACTTCGGCACTCCGAAGTTTATATACCCTTGCAGCTTAGAATTGGTTCATTATAATTTAATCAAATTTGAACAAGTGAAGAGAAAAACTAATAGGAATTAAATAAATCATTTATGCAAGTCAGATGATGATATCATATAGCTGCCATAGAAACGATCGTTAAATGTAGAGGAAAATGCAAAAATGTGAATGTAAAGCTAAAACTCTACAACTTTAAATATATAGTATAAATATATACTTAAAACCAATTGGTATACCCTTGCAGGGTATTAAAATTTTAGTCGGAAGTTTGCAACGCAGTGAAGGAGACATTTCCGACCCTATAAAGTATATATTCTTGATCAGCATCTACAGCCGAGTCGATCTAGCTGTGTCCGTCTGTTTCTACGCAAACTAGTCAATCAGTTTTGAAGCTATCTACGTAAAACTATGCAGATAGTCTTATATATGCTCTTACGACATATAATATATATATATATAATAATATATTTTAATTTTGTATTATTCTAAAATTTCGGTTTTTATTTTATCAAGATCGGACTACTATATTACATTGTTGTCATAGGAACGGAATTGGATTAAATTATAATGATCCAATTGTAAGCTGCAAGGGTAT
>JAEIHY010020208.1:7674-56304 GCA_018904565.1 Drosophila tsacasi | reverse complement strand
CCCCCCCCCCCCTCCTCCCGCACTGGCCGGAGGAGAGGGCTGAGTCCCGAGGAGCTTGATTTGACATATGATGTGCCCGTTTCTCGGTGTCGACTCCCTTATCCAATCTGGCCCAAATACATTTATCAATATCGCTTCTGGTCGATTGAAATGCCGCCCGGAGGCAGAAAGTCTTCACGTCTTGGTGTGGCATGTGCTGGCACTCTGGCACTGGCACTGGCAGTGGCAACCAAGAATCACCGCCACTATGGCCAGCCACCCAATCGGTCATTAGCATTTTCGGCGTGTATTTATGGCCAGAAAATGTTGCGCCATAAACATGACAACAAAACAAAATGCGACAAATTTGCGCCGATGATTGCCACCGAGATGTGGCAGAGGAGACACGGGCAGGGGAACGGGCCATGGCACTGGCACTAACATGGCCACAGTGGAGTCTTATCCCCTTGGGCCAAATAATTGTCATCCAGAATAAAATATGTATGCACGAATATTGTTTTGGCTTACGCTCAATTGGAGGCTCGAGGCTATAACTGAGCAGGAGGCACTGGAAACCCTGAAACCCCCTCCGAACCCTCAACTCGGTGCAATGCAAAAACAATTGCATACTTGACGGGGCAAAGTTTATTTTTATGCGAGCGACGACACTGGCAGTGGGGTGTATCGAGAAGTGGCTACGGTTAAAGCTCTGTACAGTGGAAGCTCCTGGGTAGAGGAAATAATGTTTACCCTCTGGAAAGGTTTTTATTATTAGTATACTTTACCTTATTTTGTTGTCTGTCCCACTAGTCGGCTACGTAATTTGGAAAAATATTACGTAGCCGACTAAATGAAACCATATTCCTAATGGGACTAAATAAATAATGGTTTAGTTGATCAAAATTGGTTTCTTAAAATCGGAATAATGTTTTAAACAAGAAAGGAAGTTTGTTAATTCATGGATGAGGGGACGAAAAGCTTTTCTGTGTTAGTTTTTACAAGGTGAACAGAGTGCTATAAAATGATAGACCTAAAATATTGAGTAACATATTCATTGACTTATTCATAACTTATTTTAAATCAAAAGAAAAGAAGAAACGCTTTTCTAGTTCTAAATTAAAAGATATTAACGTGCAAAGCGATTTCCCAGAAAATTCCATTACATAAATAAACTTCTCTGCCCTCGTAATTTATTAAAACCTAAATTCAAGCCCTTAAAGAGAGTGTAATTACCAATTAGCCAGCTTAGGAATTAGGAATATTTACTGAAACATTTATTGTCCACCCCAGGGAGATTTCCCTGTTCACACACTCATACCCGGAGCACACACGCACGGCTAGTGGAAACAAATCAACTCTGTTTTGGCGCCATGCGGCGTAGTTGCTCTGCACTTTGGCTTTGCCTTTGGCAGACCGACAAACGCGACCGCGAGTCGGCCAGAAGCAGTAGCTGTGGCAGAGGCAGAGCTAAAGCCAGGCCAGAACCAGAACCGGAGAGCCAGTCCAAAAGCCAAAGCAAAGGCAGGCCAACTAGTTTTTCTTCAGTTCCTCCTTTGGCTTTTACTGTACGGGTTTGTGTTGTTTAGTGTGCCATTGGCGCTAACAACGTGCGGTTCGCTCTTGCGGTTTTGTCGCCGCTGCCACACGGAAAGGAATAAGTTCTAGGCCCGAAAGTAAGGCGGAAGGTTTAACCCCAACTAGATCTGCAGATTGCACAAGTTCCCTGAGAAAACAACAAGGTCCTTGAACTTCTCTCAAAAGGATTGTGTAAGGGTGTTCGAGAAGTGTTTGCACTCTAATTGTGATTACCATTAAAATTAATAGGAATTATTGATTGTTTGTCGACGGCGGATCGACGACGGGTGGGGTGAGCCAGTGTCCTGCTCTAGACACATGTCCTTTCTCTCGCCCACGCTTCGCCTGGAGAATCTGTCCACGCAGCCCATCATGACGCAGGATCATGTGCCCGAGGACCAGCGCTATAACAAGCAGAACATAGTGGCCCAGTGGTGTGTGCCCATCAATGGCAAGGTAAACTTAACTGGGGATATGAGAATCCTTCTTATAGTGCTCAAAAATATGCCTTCCTATGATGTTATGTTGCACACTTTTGGACACTGTTCCATATTGGTTTCAAATCGTCCTCAGTTTTTCTAAATTGCTTTCAAATCGTCCTCAGTTTCTGTGGCAACGCCGATGATGGAGTGCTTTCCAAAACCGCAACTCAAATTGATGGAAAATTGCGATAATTGTCCCCCCTTCTGCTTGTTTTTTTTTCTTTTTTTGCTTAGATGTACCGCATCGAGCTGGAACACGGCACCACCAGTGGGCGGCGCATGATTTGGGTCAACGGACGGGTAAGTTTCCCAGTTCTTTGGGCCGCGGCAAGTGGGTTCGGTTGTTGGTTGGCTGGTGAGCTGTTTGGAGCTGTTGAGGAATTTGCATTGTGAAGGCAAACTTAATTACGGGGTCGCGTTCGTACGTGTAGTGTTTAAAGTGAATTACTTTTTATATTTGGCCTTCCATGGGGGAAGCTCGTGTCCCTTGGCGGATGAATTACGGTCATAACCTTTGAATATTTCAATATTATTTTATAACTATCAAGAGTCACTTTTCTTTTTTACATAATCACTTTCAATTGCAAGTTTTTTTTGATTATTTGTTTACAGTTTTGAATCCGTATTTACAAATAATAATAAAGCTAAAACTTCTTATCTTTAAAGATCATTTCTTAATAATATAATATTTAGTAAGAAAAGGTTTTGATTTATTTAGATTAGTATCTTTATCCTCAAGAGACATTATAAGGAGATTCAGCTTTATATTTTATACTTTGGGATTGAAATATTGGTCAATTATAGATATTCAAAAGAACAACTTACTTATCAACCGTAGCGATCCGAGCCCACTCTGATCCCTTATCTCAGATAAGTTAGCGAGTCCTGGCTCTGGGCGTCCAGCTCCTAAGAATCATCCTCGGACATGTATTCATCCAGAAATCCATTGTTTCGTATTGAAGAAGTGTTCCTTAAAGGCGTTTAAAATTCTTGAATCGAAAGAGAATTCCTGCAAAGGGACAAAACTTGCCCCGACATCGAGCGCAGCCTTACAGCTGCCTAAAAAATGAAGTAATGATTGAATCATAGAACTCAAACATTATAACACGAGTAAACTAGAAAAAATATATAACAAGAGAAAGCTTCAGCTTTAATAACCCTTAAAAATCAATAGTATTTCAAACAAACTTCCTGAGAATTAAGAGAAACTCATAGGAATATGGTAGAAAAAATTGAAACAAATTATTTTTCTTTTCTAGGAGGTCCTGCGTCGCGACTGGATGTTCAAACTGGTCGGCGAGGACACCTTTCATATCGATCAGACCCGCTGCATTATACGTGTGGATCCGGCGCCCGGCTTCAAATACGAATACTCACTGTACATCGACGGCAAGTCACACGAGCTTTACACTGACGAGATGACACGGCAATATCGACTGTGGCTCTACACAGGCAACGCGGCAGATGCGGAGGCGTCCACGGCGACAACGACGACGACGGCGGCGGCTGCGGCGGAGCAGGAATACAGGATAATGCTAAAACTGGACACGCTGAGTCTCTTCGTCAACGATGAGTTGCGAACTGAGGAGGTGAGGAGGTGGCCTAGTCCAACGATTTGCTATCTCTACTTTATGCTCTTCTTTTATTATGCCCATACGCGCAGTCGGTTTTCGTTCACGGCGGCACAGACACCAAGTTCCTGCTACAGGACACGGAATTCGTGCTCCAGGCACGCTCAAGTGGCAATAAACATGATGGCATCGTTCACACTCTGCTGGCCAATGGGGTGCCAGTTCCGGAGGCGAAGATACAGGAGATTATGCAAGAGCCGGTCTCCATATTGCAGGCCAACTGAGGCAGACACACAGAGGGGCATTTGTTGACTTTTTCCCACTACGCGAGATATACGTTTTTTGTTAATAAAAGCTTTAAAAACAGTTTTCAACAGAATTAAAAAATCGGAGACCAGTCAATTTGTTCTTATACAATACTTTATTCGTTTGTTGTTTATATGCATAATTGTTGTAAACGCAACTCTATCGTTCTGCGTTTTCCAATTCATTATTTTGACATTTTGCTAGCATCGGTAATGTATGCCAAAAAGTGCATTCAGTTTCGTGTAAAATTAGACGGAAAAGATACAATCAAAAGATATTTAAGGTCATTTTAAATACTAATTAAACTTACGCATAGAACTCGGTTTTATTCAAACACAACACAACAAACAAAATCAATGGGTTAGAGCTAAAGAATCGAGTCGAACGAACAACTTGGTAAATCTTCGAGTGCAATTTCAAATTGGTTTCTCGCCTCTCGTGATTGCTTGCTATTTTCTGTTTTTAATCAAAAACTCGGTTTGATCAATATATATATTTTATATATATTACTTTGTTTAGATTGCGTTGTATTTGGAATTATAACAATATGCGCTTAATTTTTGTTGCTTTTCATACAATTAACAAGTAACATTTGAGTTAAGATTTCACGCCTTCTGCGGTTTCAATTTAAAACTTTTACTTTTGCAACACAATGACAATGACAATGATATTATCCGTGGATATACTCTAATTTGCATTAATTTCACAATATTCGTAAAACATAACGTACAATTTGAGTTGAGTTTAAGTTTCAAGTGTATATATTTGTATATATCTAAGGATTAGGCTAAAAAACAGATTGAACAAAAAGAATCCGCATTTTGATTATCCTTTCTTTCGACCCACAAAAAAAATTGAAAAACTTCTGTAAATATAATATTATTCATAATTCTTGAGATGTGTCTCAGTAAATTATATGTTTCTGTTGGTTGTCAGTAAGTACAGTGGAATGCTTTAAGAAAAACAAAGGTTTCTTTAATACTTAACAAAGATACAGATATATATATATAGATATATATATATATGGCCATAGACGGATTGTGTTTGCTTGCTTGCTTTCTTGGGTTTTGGTTTTCATATAAATATAAATAATACAAAAGGGAATACAATAAATAAATATGTCGTCTTTGTTCGCATTTGAAGAGAATTCATTCCTGAATCTGGTTAACTCTTTTTCTCTCAGTGTGTAAAAATTAGATTTATGGAATTACAATGTTTGTCAGTATTTTAGTATTTCGTTTTATCATTCAACTATTGCAGTTCCGTCGCATTTAAAAACCATACGCCTCCTCTCTCTCTAATACTAACACACTAGAGCTGGAAAAAAATCGATTTCAGCATCGATATTATCGATTATTTATCGGTTCGGAAAGAATCGATTATTTATCAAGATAAATTTTATCTTTTTTCTTTCTTTATGTATGAAAACGATTGCAATGTGAATATATCTTCCTCAGGCCCGTGCGCAGAAATCATTCAAGGGGGGTTTTAACACAAATTTTGGAATATAATATCGAAGTACATTTTTTTTTTCATTTTAATTTCTGCCAATATTTTAAAATGTTGGCACTGAAAAAAAAATTCTGACAATAAAGTATGAATTTGTATAGTTATTTGCACTTTTATACAATAAGTGATTTATTGTTTATAAAAATGTATGTGAAAAAATTCTCCATGGGGGGGGGGTTACAACCCCCAAAACAGTCCTAGTTTTGAACAAATTAAAATTATTTTATATCGATAAATCGATTTATTTGAATTTTGTAAAGAATTAATCAATAGATTGTTTTTAGATCGAAAAATATCGATGGAATATCGATTTTCTCCCAGCTCTATTACACACACACATTTTACATTTTAGATTTTATTATATATGCTTAGATATTAGATAGATTGATTCATTTGAAATATATAGTCCTCCTGCTTCCTGTTAAATTAAACTTGAAATGTCTGTTTTGTTAGTATTATTAAACGTTTAAAAATTATATATATTTCGTACGATGTTAGCTTAAAAAGTTCTTGTTGCACTTCCTCCTCCATCTCCCTAAGTTCTCCTCGCGGTGAAAAGTCTTGCATTGAGTTATGAAATGGTTTCTTTTTCGGTTTGCTGCCTGGCTGCCTTCTAGGTGCTTAAGTAGTAAAGTAATCGTTTTATGCCCTTTTATAGTGTAATACTTGCAACTTGTGACTGTTACGTACATATATAATAAATATATTACTACTTTGCCTATGTGAAAGTCTTCTTCGTGTCTGCTGCCTTTTGCTGAGAGGAGAGTACATATATGTATTTATAACTTGTAAGTTACGAAATTGTTATTTATTATTAATTTTCTCATTTTGTTGCTCTGCTACTATTTGCTGTTGTTGCTGTGTGGCTTTGGGGTCGGGTTTTGTTTGTTTTTATCTAATTTGTTATTTTAATTAGTTCAATGGAAGGCAAAACATGTGCTGCAGTAGACTTTTATTATTATTTGCTTGCATTTGATTATTATGAATGTTATTGTTACCATTATGATGAAGTTGTGGTGGCTGCTGTTGCTGCTGCTGCTGCTGCTGCTGGAGTTGATGTAATTGCTGCTGCTGCGAGTAGGGATGATATTGCTGCTGGTGCGGCTGCGGTGGCTGCTGCTGGCGATAATGTTGCTGCTGGCTGAGATTGTTATTGCTATTGACTGATCCACCAGCTCCTCCCGCTGCGCTGTTCAAATGCAGGAGACTCAGGTCATCAGCCACGGAATCGTAATCACTGGAATCCTCGCCATAGAGCTGTCGCACATAAATATTTGTTATTAATAAAATGCTGAGGAATCTTTTCTCAGAGTTGCAGGCACTTACCCGCATATTATACGGATGCAAGTCACACATTTCGTGGTGTCAGACGCAATCCTCCAGCGACATCAGCAAGGGGTTCACATACTCGAAGCCCTCGAACTCGGATTGATCGATATTATCGATCACATGACTGAGAATATCACGAGAAATAATATATATTAATCAATAAACAAGATAAATCCACACTTAATTATAAAGTTGGATGAAAATGTAAGAACTTACTCATCATCCGGGGTCAACTGCACGGCCTCGCCGGTGAACTCGGGCGGGAAATTGGCCAGATCGCGATCTGAGTCTAGGCGTGGCTTAAATGGTGGCGTGACCTGTTTGCGCTCAAGCTGCGTGATTGCGATTTATCGATTTTGGGTGTGCATGAGGGGATAATAGTAGAAAATCATAAACTCGATTAGGAAAAAGAACGAAATCCCAGCCAATTGGGGCGAACATAAAAGTATCTTTTTCTCTGGCATGTCGTCGGTGGTGTGGCGCTTGAGCATTATGATCATGATGATGATAAAAATCGGTTAAAGACAGATATAGAGAGAGAGGGGGGCGGTTCAATGGCAGGGAGATGCGGCTGATCGATACAAAGAACAATTACCTGCTTTGGACGAGCTCTTTTTAGGGGAAGTGATCTTTCATGCAAGGAATCAAACAATAACTAACACAACTTGCCATCTTTCGGGGTGTTCAATTGCTATATACTCGACTTACGGGTCGTCTGGCGTTAGTTCTGCCGGCTCTTGGGTGAATTGCACATCAAAGTTGCTTGTCACATAGGGATCGCCTTTGTCTAGGTTGGGTATATAAGGCGGTTGCACCTCCTTTTGTGCTATCTTTAACGCGCATACACGTAATAATAGATATCAATTAATATCCAAGATAACGGGGGGAGAATGTTCAAAAGCGATTGCTGTTATGTAACCTATTTTATCTCCAACTTTGTAAGTTATAAACTATTAAGCAAGGTTACTTCAGACCTGACCTATGATTAAATCATAATCTCTATGGTTGTAACACCTTGTTTAGCTTCTTTATCTAACAATTTCCCAACAAACTCCTCTGTAAACACCTCCTGGTTCTCCCTACTATCATCATCACAAACAAGTGCAGTAGCAGCACACACGCACACAGAGCAAACATAAGGAAAATGGTCACTAGACTCACCAATTCCCAATCCATATTCTTGAAGAACGGATGACTGACAATATCCATGAAGGCGGACTCACGATGGCAGCCCAAACGGTCAGCGGGATTCTTGTTGAGGAAACCCTTCAACACAGAGGCCGCTCGAACGCTCAAAGAGCGCGGTATGCGAATGGTCTTCTCCAGGATCACTTGGAAAAGATAGTCCTCAGTGTTCTAAAGGAGTACATAACATTGAATTAGCTATAAATTGTCAACAGAGAGATGGTTAAATGCTTCTACACCCACCTGATCGGGATTCTCAGAGGCTCCTGCCAGATCGAAGGGACTGCGTCCAGCCAACATCTCGTAGAGCAGGACACCCAAAGCCCACCAGTCTACCGAGAAGCCATAGTCCTCGCCCCTCAGAATCTCCGGGGCTATGTAGTTGGGTGTGCCGCAGAAGGTGGAGGTGGTGTCGCCCGACCGTATGCCCTCCTTGCACATGCCGTAGTCCGTCAGCTTGATGTGGCCCTCGTGGTCGAGCAGGACATTGTCCAGCTTCAGATCGCGATAGATGATGCCCTTCTCGTGGAGGAAGTTCAGCGCCAGACTGATCTCCGCCGCATAGAAGCGGGCATGCTCCTCGGGCAGCCGCCGTTGCCGCTGCATGTGGTACATCAGATCGCCGCCGCGCACGAACTCAATGACGAAGAAGAGCCGGGAGGGCGTCTGGAAGCACGAGTGCAGCCCCACCAGGAACGGATGGTTGGAGGCCGTCTCGAACACATGCTTCTCCGTCTGCACCCAGTCAATGTCCTCGTCGTCGGTGACCAGGGCCTTCTTGATCACCTTCATGGCGTAGATGCGACGAGTGCGCCGCAGCTCCACCATCAGCACCTTGGCATAGCTGCCGCGTCCGATGACCCGTATCAGCTCGAAGTCATTCAGCGAGTACTGGCGCTGGGTGCCCGGCTCCAGGGGATCCTCTGGCGGCGGCGGCGCCACAATGTGCGCATGATCGTGCGTCTCGCAGGCATCCGCGCCGACGCTCATCGTCTCGTAGGGCAACGGAGGCAGCGGCACGGGCATGGGATCGCTGGACTCCTCGGCCCGCTCCTTGACCAGTGGCTCCGGCTGGTCGGTGCAGTGCTTTTGCACCAGCTTATGGCACTTCTTGTGCACCAGCAGCTTGCACTGGATGCACTTGAAACCCTGACGGCCCAGGCCCCAGATTCGATCCTGGCAGTACGCACAGAAAGCACGCTGAAATGCGGGATGTGGGGAATGGGTTTTAGTATGAGGTTCTAGGTAAGATTTAGGGATTACATTTAGGGATAGAGACTCACCCGATTGAAACGCTTGGCCTGGAAGATGTGTCCGTTGACGCGATACAACTTGCGCCAGCGTCGAGCACCGCGTCGATAGATGCTGCCTGGAAAATAAATCATGATTAGATCGGGTTTGGAGTTTTAATTATAACTATTTTTATATAGACCTCTGAGGAAAATTTAATTTATTGAGAATAAGGATTCAATTGATTAGATTGCTATTACTTTGTTGGTAAGAAATATACCTTTGATCTTTATGAGGCTTATTGAAACAGCTTCTTAGTTGCTTATATATTACATATACATATATTTCAAGGTATTAATTGAATTTAAACTAAGAAATCTATTTAAAGCTACTAATAAATATAAAAATCAATAGAAATAAGCTACATTTGAGACCAGAACCGCCTTGAATTAGTCCAAAATGAATCAGTAGATATGATGAATCAATATTAAATAGTTATCTTTCGTAGAAAACAAAGTTCGTTGTCCGCCTTTTGAGCAGACAAAGCAAAGTCTATATTAAGCACAAATTAGTAATGATAATCCAAAGGAAAGCAAGTCTTTTTAAAATTAAATATTACAATATAAGAATAAGGTTTAATATGCATTATTTTATACAAATTTAGCCTGCTTGGTTACCCCATAAATACCTAAAATTACCTCAAAGGCTTTCATAAATAGGATTCTTTGAAACTAAACTAAGAGACCCCTTAAAGCTCTTCATTTAGATAAATATTTCCAAGAATTTTAATATATTCAATTAGCTAAACACTTATTAATATTATTTTTATTATTAATAGCTAAACACTTACGATCTTCGCCATCGCAGGACAATCCCGGCGCTTGAGGAACATTGGGGAATACTGTAAAGAGCAGAAACAAAGGCACAATTACTTAAAGATTTAATATAGATACACCACTTAATATAATAAGATAATAATAATAGAGTATGCTTTATGTACTCTCATGTCGTCAGCGAATGGTTAATAATGTCTTTGTATGTGGGAATAATTGCAGGGCATGCTTACGGCAGGCTAGTTTGCCCATTGGGTAAATCCCTTTCCCTGCCGCGGGTCGCTTATCAATTTAATGTGATTTCTTTTTTACTTATAAACGGATTCTTGCCGAGCCACATTAACTGAATGTGCTGCTGCTGCTGCTGCTGCTGCTACTGCTGTCTCTCTGCTGTGGAGCTTGTTAACATGTCAGCGCCCACTACGCAACTGAGCCGGCTCCGGACTCCGAATGCGATTGCCAAACACTGGTGGGCTCTTATCTCTGCGCCACGCACCATGTGGAGAGAATAAAGAGTGATATAGCGATAAGAAGAGCTGGGGGACTGACTGGCAGAAGAGATTTCCCTCTCCCTCTCTTGCTTTTTTCCGAGTAATGTTAATTAAGCTTTTCCGGGACAGCAGCAGCAGCCAGGCAGCCATCAATTGAGACCAATTGTTCGGCTATCAGATGTACTCTGCCGCAGCTCATCGCTCATTCATAATTCAATTAAAGTGTCGCCCCAGGAGAACCTAGGGTTCAATAATTCTGCCTGTCCGTCCGCAAGGTTATCACTCCTCCACCCATGGGTTTCACACACATTGACCTAGAATTCTGAACGCTAGCACTATACACTATATGTATATATACTCGTATTTCCCCACGGAGCGTTCCCCTTATCAATTTCTGATAGGCTCTTGCTTGCGATTTGTTTAGACTGCACGCTCTGCTCTTGTTTGGCCGGCGGTTTGTATTCTTTCTTGGCTCGTAAATGCCTTGCCCCAAAAGCCAGATAAGCGGGCCAGCAGCAATTTATAGAGTGACTAGGAGGCCATGGGGAATAACAGTTAGTGGTTGTATGTGCGGGGATTGGCTAAAAACAAAACCGCGATATGCATTATTAGTCATAAAGAAGGGCGCTGAGTGGGGCAGCAGCGTGTAGAAGGTCGCAACGGAAGGCAAAGATTATTGCTTGAAACTAGATTTTACACTTGCTTTGCACAGTCAATAATTATATTGTTAGAATTTGTATTTGTATATAAGAAAGGTACTAAAGACAACGTATCCCACTGTGTGCATTTTTTATTTTTGGTTTATTTAGCACGCTATAGAAATATGTTTTCTACGATGTGTTTAAGTTTTGTTTGTTGAATTCCTAAGGAGAGATGTCTGTAACTATGCTACTGTGTAGGTTATATTTTTTTTAATATTTAAAGCAGAGTCCTTAGCACAAAGTTTCATGTTATGTTTCAGTTATGCTTTTATAATCGGTTAGACTATGAATAATTTGTTTTACGATGTGTAAATTTTGTTTTTATAATCCCTAAAGTGCGATGCGATGTTTTGAAGAATGTACAGATTTCGTTTTTTGTATTCAGACCATTTAAGTTTCGTTTTTAATCGCTAGGGAGATGTTAAGGTGATTTTTATAGAGCTCTAAGTCCTTAAAGGGATATTTTCTCCCTTTGTGTAGGTTTGCTTTTGTAATTCCGAGCTTGTTGTAATATATGTTTCCTTATTTAACTGAATTTATACTGAATTATACTGAATTTATACTGAATTTACGCTTTCATGAGCATTTGGTGTTAAAAACTTAGTCAAACTTCACTTTATAGCAAAATTGTTTACAAATCTTTTAAAGTAAACCCTTTTTAGACTCTGATGCCACTTCAAAATGCACTTAAAAACGTCCCAGTTAGACAGTGTATCCATTCCACATTGATTAATTGGCAATTTAAATGAGAGAGACCACCCCTCGGCCCCTTGGCTGCCATACTAACACGATGGTCCCCCGGTCATAAAAGTCGCGGTTTGAGTGCTGTATATTTGGGCCGCCTCACAGAAGCCGCTCCAGATGATCATTGCGGTGTGATGAGTGTGTTGGGGTGCGTAGGGTGTGTGCAGTTCAGTTGTGTCCAGTTCAGGGGTCACCAGTTGAAATATTCTTTGAAAAACGCTCTCGATAAACGCGCGAAGCGTCGCCGTCGTCGTCGTCACCGCGCGACTTTCAACTGAAAACTGAGTCCGCGATGGCGAGTGGCGAGCGTGGAGAAAAAGGCATAGGCAAAATGCCAAAAGAGCACAACAAAAGAACAATAAAAAAGAGGAGAAATAAAATAATACCAAAGGCGAAACAGAACAGAAACCGCAACAGCCTCAAGTGGCCGATTGCCGATTGAATTGTCACATTATTATTGCCGTACGTCCGTCCTCCAATTGGGAGCAAGTGAGAGCGCGACGAATGGCTTCGCCGATAAGATCGGGGCTGGCAATTTCATAAAATTAAGTACAACGCATGCCGTGGAAAATCAATAATTTATAGGAACTAATAAATTTGGATAAGCAGCAATTTATTGCACATAACTTTGGGGTCATAAATTGGCTGTCTAAACGTATTAAAATGAAAGTATTTCAAAGCGATTAGCAGAAGGCATCAGAGAAAGAGATCTCTTTCTGGTTTGGTTAAAGTTTAGTTTATTTTAAAGTTTCTTTTGAATTTCTTTAAGCTGTAATAAAATGTAGGAGCTTTCTCGGTCTTAATATCTCAAAAAAGTCAAATTTTGTTCCAAAATTAATTCTCCTAAGGATGATTTAGCTTTAGGTCTAAAACATACACCTTGACGGAACTGAATTATTGGTTATAAATTCTGTATTTAATTGAATATATGCAATTTTAAGGAAACGCAATTAAAAGTAAAATTTTTGCTATGCAAGCAACATAATAAAATGAAAAACTAACTTAATATTGTACAAGAAACATTATATTATTATAAATTAAACCTTACCTAAGGTTTACTTAAGGATATAGGGAACATAAACTATGATAAACTTTGATACATATACATTTTAATAACTTTCTAGGTTTAAAACTAAACAACAAATGTAGTTTAATAAACTTAACATTCAATTTAAAGATAAAACAATAAATAATTAGTAAATACTAAGTAACCATCTGAAATGTTCATCTCTCCTCCATTTACCTGTTGCATAGGCCGGCTCGATCTCCTCCTCCGACTGCAACTGATGCTGCGACATCTGCTGCTGCTGCTGTTGCTGCTGCGGATGCGAAGCCACGCCCATGGGCACCGTGGGTATGGGCACAGGTATGGGCAGCCGCTCGTAGTGGATGCACTCATGATGATACTGCTGATGATGATGTCCGTGCCCGTTGTGGATGGTGCCCAGAACACTGCTCCTGCCACCAATACTTCCACCAGCTATGCTGCCTCCGCCTCCGCCGCATCCATTGAGACCGCTGCCGGCGCTGCCACTGTGATGACTATGATGATAGTCCATCAACATGCCGGGCATGCCCCCCACAGACATGGAGCCAGTGCCACCGCCGCCTGGGATTCCTCCTCCTCCGCCGCCGCTGCTGCCACCGCCCGAGTCATCCGTTGTCGTGGTGTTCGTGTTGTGGCACCTGCTCGAGCACCTGCCCAGCGATCCGCTGCCGGCGCTGTGGTGGCCCAGACTGCCCATATGTCCCGGATGGCCCATGACCAGCATGCCGCCCATAATGGAGCCGCCGCAGCCCTGACTGGAGTCCGATCCCGAGTCGTGGCCCTGGCACACTGCTCCCGCCGATCCTGGCCTGCTCAAGGTGGCATGTGGCGGCGTTACCGAGGCCGTCGTTTGCATGTAGTGATGCGTGTAGGGATGCGGATGGGGTACATCATAGTCCCCGGTGTCGATGTGACCCGCTGACATCATCCCAATGCTGCCAGTGCTACCTGTCGCCACGCCCACTCCCACGCCGCCCTGCAAACAGCCCAGCGATCCATGGGCACTGCCATGGTGGCTGTGACTGTGATGGCTGCCATGGTGACTCCCATGGTGGCTTCCATGGGCACTGCCACTCCGGCTGTGCAGCGATACGCCGCGGGTGAGGGTGTTGTTCGCCGATTGAATGGAGCTGACCACCGCACCGCGGCACATGATGTCCGACAGCTGGTTGGCCTGGATGTCGAAGTACTTGGACTGGATTAAGTTTGAAATGGGGAGGGAGGAACGCAGATATAACCAGGTCAGAATGAGGGGTCTTAGCTAGGTCTGTATCTTTTTAGCTACTCATGCATACGTAACTCTGCTTGGAATAAGGGGATAAGATGGGATATTAGCTCTTGTTAGGAGCCTGAAAATGGTTTCTATCGCTAAATTATATGGATTTCAATTATCGCAGGTAGATTTATATACCTTACTCATCTTTAACATATATAAATGAAAGATCTTCCTTAACATGTTTACTGATAATCCTTGCAACATATGTAAAGGTCGAGTTACTAATGCAATTACTAATTTCTTCACTGAACTTGCTCAACTTTTATCAGGGAAAACCAAGTATTATTAACTCAGGAAAATATTTATAACTCACACATGAATGTAGAATTTCTAGAGTAGCACAAAGCAATATAATAACAAGATGAGTAACGCCACCAGAAATACAATTCCTTGCAAATAGCAAATCAAATGTGCGGTCGTTATGCATATTGTAGAATTAAAATAGTTACTCATCTTTTATTCTCTATTATTTGTAACATTTTCTTTAAAAAGAAGTAATAGTTAAAAGTTAAAAGTAGTTTATATTATCTCAAAATCCTAATTACAATTACAAAATACATAAAAACAACCTCCCGACTTCTATATACTTCAACTTGAATGGAAGTCAATCATGAATAATGGAAAATCAATTGAGCAGTTGGAAAATATATCAATTGACTGAAAAACCAGCAAGAGCCTGTAAAAATCACACAAACTGGGATGCAGGCAGCACTCATGGAGTGCTTCAACATCAACCCTTCGTCATCAAGCAGAGTTACATGTGCATGTTTGGTGAAATGGAAACCATGAAAGTCCCATTACCTGTGGACTGTCCAGCTGGTCGAGTGATTGTCTCCGCGCAGCATAGTCCAGGTGCGTCATCAGCTGCTGGGCTGCCGGGCAATTCTTGTTGGAGTGCAGGTGCTGCTGCGATGAGGTGAGCAGCGGGGGCGGTGGCGGCGTTATGGAGCCACATGGGGAGCCGGGACAAGGACTTGAGCAGCGTGAGCGGCAGGTGGGGCTATAGCAAAGATTGCCGCTGCCCTGCTGATTCGCCGAAGGGGTGCTGGGACAGGTCTGTGACTGCTGCTGCTGCTGCTGGGATTGCTGCTGCTGCTGCTGTTGGGGCAGGCAGGGCTGCTCCTCCTCCTCCTCCTGCTGCACTATGTTCACAGGAAGCGGGGCACACTGGGTGAGCCGACGCGGCGACCGCCCACGATCCACAGTCGTGGCGGACCAATAGCCCCAGGCCATTTTATACTTTGTTGTTTTAGCTTTTCGCGGCGCGATTTACTTTTTGTTTTAATTGTTTTGTAACTTTCTTGGCTTTTGCTTTTATGTTTCTTTTGATTCGATTTGATTTTTTCGTTCCTTTTATTTCTTTTACAGTTCCGTGGCACTTGACTTGTTTCTGCGATTAATTAGCATTATTTTCATTAGCACACAAAGTCACCAGGCACACACACACAAGAGAGGGGAAAGCGGGGTACAGGTGCCACAGTGGGCACAGTGGGCTGTAAGTGGGCAGCAACTTGTTGCAATAATAATTGAAAGTTGCCTTGCCAGAAAAATCAACTGGTTTTAATCGAGTTTTGTCTTTCAAAGATCTAGTTTTAATTACTTATGCCATGAGGTAATGGAAAACTGTCTAATAATATTTGATATAATATATTTTAGCCCCGAAATCGTTGCCTCTTTAGAGTCTACAAATAAAATACTGAGCTCTATAATAGAGCAAATACCCTGATGAGCAGAAAGTTAACTTTGAAGAACGCCGCGTACCTCAGTAACACCTGAGTAACACTTTAAATTTCAGACATTATTTAGTTTGAAAGAAAGAAGAACTCGTCGCATTCTAGGATGCTATATAAATTACTATGGGTTTTAAAAGACTTAACAATTTATTAAACAAATGCAATACTATTTTATGGTACCAAATTCAGCTTCAACATGTTTCTTTTTTTCAATTTCAACATTTTTTGTTTAATTTTGAATTTTTAAAGATTTTAAAACATATCTAAATAATTCTATATTTCTTGTGATTTTAATGGGGCTAATATAATCCTTGCAATTTCCTTTCCAATTCCCAAATGCCATAGGAAAAAATCCCCTATTGCCATATGTCGATTGCCTCTGAATGTTGCAAAATAATCACCGGAAAATACTTGAATTACTTTTCTCTCTTTACGGCAGTTCTTGTTGAACGAGTGCTTCCAATAATTCCACTTAATGTGGAACCCCAACCCACACAACCCCATACCATTACCATTACCATTTACCCATCGCCCGCCCATCTGCCCGCTGCCTTAACTTTCACAAATGGAGCGTGGAAAAAAAGAAAGAATTGGAGGACATCGCGTAGAAGCATTAGCGCCGAGGGGAGCCAGGAGCCTTAAGGACGAAGCAAAGCGGAACAAGGTCCCAGTTGCAATTACAGTTACATGGCGCGGCAAACTATGCAATGCAAAGTTTCAAAGCCAAACGACAGCCGCCGCCGCCACGGCTCTCCGCTCCCTGCGCTGATCTCGCAGTTTATAATGATTGATTAAAAAGAAGCAACTAACACGCACACCCACTCGCCCACACACACACACACACCTACAGGGAGAAGTCTGCCAGGATGTGGCCATGAGATGGGCGGTGCGAACTGGGCGTGGCCGGTTGCAGACGCCGCAGAAACCACACCTAAAAAAAATATATAAATTGTGTAATATAATGGGAAAGAGGCGAGAGAGCGGCGCGGGGATACCGAGAGAAATGCAGGCCGAACAGCTGACAACTCTGTCACAGGACCCTCACACACACACACACATACACTGGCACGCTCTTGGAGAAATCGGTAACACAGAGACATCGCTGCGACAATCACAAACAATTTAACCCAAGTCAAACGAGCGCACAAGTTGCTGCAAATTGACAAAGGCGTGAAAGGCAAGAAAGAGAAAGGACATTTTGGCGAAAACACAGAGAGAGAGAGAGCGAGCAGGGTTCCAGAGAGAGAGAGAGTAAGTTGAAATCTCGACGCGCGCAGGGAAATTCGCTCCCAGTCGCCCTAATAAGTATGCAATCTTGGGTTGCCAATCCTTCTTGTGTACAGTGAAGTCTTGATAAAGTGAACACACATCAATTGTAGACGGCATTGAAGACTTTTTGAAGGTTTTACACTAGTATACTAATTAAACATACTTTTTATAACAAACAATTAACAAAATTATTAAAATGTTAATATTTATAATATATATTATATTTAATATTATTAAAAAATCGGTATACTTTTTGTTGATTTAAAGATTCTATAAAAGACAAATAAAATTGCGAATTAAATTGTGATTTAAATTTAATTCTTAAATTAAAACCTTTTCACATATTCCTTTACACATTTCTTTGTTTAAATACAGATATATTTCTCAACCCTACAAAGAAGCAATAAAAAACAGCAATTATTGCATACATTTAGACACCTTTTCTTTAATAGATTTGACATCATCATCATTAAAGTAGAACCTTATTCCAATTTAAAAATAAAATAATATTAAATCTTACAAACATTCAAGTGTTCTCTTTTCACAACGACACCTGTACCTCCAGCAAAGCTAAGCCAACCCAATAAGCCGCCCACCAGTGCAGTCAAGTGTAAATAGGAAATTTTCTTCAAGTGTATTGGTAGGTCACATAGCAATCGCTTGTTGTTTAGACAATTGAAATTAAGTACTCCACTTTCATGCATAATTCGCATGATTAACGAGGGTCGAAGTGGGTCGAAAATGGGGCACAACCGAAGGGGGTGGCAAGAAAGGTCCTTAGGTGGACAGCATCCACTTGACACAAGAGCCTTGTCGTGACAAGGCAAGCAGATCCCTTTGTTTGGCACTCATTTTCTCGGGCGTTTCTTATTTTTTTTTTCATCTTATTTTCTACTTGCTCCTGTTATCTGCTGATGATGCAGTCTCTAGTGGCCTGGGGCAAAAACAAAAGGGAGCTGATGCATTTTGGAATTAAATTTAGCCGCCGCCGCCACCAGCAGCAGCAGCAGAGGCACCCACTGCTCCTGTCCCTAGCCTCCACCTTCCACCTCAGCCCCTTTTCGCTGGCCGTATCCTACAGCGTTTGCTAAATATAAACACTCCGCCGGCATTGTTTTCCCTGCAATTGGAGCATGAATATTGGTTGCCAGCTTGTTTGCCCTGTAGGATGGGGACCAGAGCCAGGACAGGACAGAGCACAGCAGCCCAGCTTCCCAGCATCACAGCATTCCAACAGTCCACCACCCAGCTCCTCTCTCTATACAAATTCCTACTCTTGGACAGGCAAAAGTCCTGAAATCCTGAAATCCCACTGCACTAAGCCAGATTAAAGCCGATTTACAATTGATGGAAATATTGAACAAGGAATTAATAGAAATTTATGGTTCTAGGAATTAATAGCATACATTAAACTGATAAATTAGGATACTATTAGTCAGGGATTCAGGGATTAAGGCAGAAAATAAAGATAAATCAAAGTAGAAAAGGTAAAATTATTAATTGAAAAGGTGGCAAGCATTAGTTTTATATGAAATATAAAATATATACAAAAGTATACATTATTCCATTTTATTCGAAGCTCAAATTTTATATTAAACATAACAAAGCCATATTGAATTGTTTATTTATCAAATTGTATACTCTTTAAACATAAAAAACTTATTGCAATTTTGCCAACAAAGAACCCATAAGCCTATTCATAAATTTGTAATCCCTCGAGAGTTGCCTTCAATTGCACAAAAGAATTGTTATTGAATATTGATTAAATATATAACCAATGTTTAATATTTACTACACTGTTTAAGTATTCCCAAGAGCCTTGAACAAGCTCAGCTTCTTACATCACAAAACCATCAAATTTCGATATTTAGCCCGACACGCCCCGAATTATTGACCATTCGAGAAGCAAACACAAGCAATCGTGGCGAGTCGGGTTGCTTTGCGAAACAATAACGATAAACATAAGCAGGCAATGGGCTGGGAAACAATCTCCAAGCCACCGCACCGCCAACGCCAGATACCAGATACCAGATACCAGTCGGGGCCAAGGAGCATCAATAGTTAAACATCAATTTGGCTTTTGCCAGTGACGTCAAGCGGGGCCAGTGAGTGTGCCACCTGCCAACCGCCATCAAGGGCCTCGCTCGACCCGCGCAGTTATAAAATTTCACACAGCGAAATAAAGGGAAGAATGAGAGGCTGTGCTCAGGCACTCAGAGAAAAATGGTAAACAAAAAAATTGATAACAATTAATACAATTGTAAACGTTTATAATTTACTAAGGTCTCTAATAAATCTGTAAGAATGCGTACAAAAAATATGATTTTATTGTTAAACATCTATGTAAATTTCGGTGAAATGGAAAAACAGACTGACAGATATAAGGCCAAAACTAAATCGACTCGTCTGGTGATGCTGATCAAGAAGATTAAGTACGAGATGCCTCCTTCTGAATTTTACCAATCTTTTCGGTTGTCATAAAATATTTTCCTTGTACCCTTTTCCGGGTATATTTTATTTTACTTTTAGTTTAGAAGAAATTCAAGCTAATGTGGAGATATTTTCAGGAAAGATTCATTAAAAATTATGCACTTTTTCAGCGTATAATAAATAAATTAAGCCCTTTTAATGAAGAAAAGGAATGAAAGGTATTAAGAAATTATGTTAAAACCTATATTTTGTAGCAGTATAAAATATTTTGCAGTGTTTCTTAATAAAAGCTACCAAGTTGAAAGCCTTTAATCCAAAAAAAACTCTGAGAAAACTTCTAATAAATATATTTTCCAGCAAACTTTGGCAATTTTGACTTATTTATACATAATTGCATACTTTAAAAAACAAAAAAAGCAATATTAGATGAAACAAAGCAATTATTTTCTCAGTGCCTCAGCAATATGGAATAAGCGTGCAAAATGAGCCAGCCAAACGGACGTCATGTGCATATTCAATTCAGAGGCCACACCAGAGCCATCCTGCCATCCTGCCGCCCATCCAATTCAGAGCCATTATCCGCCCAAAAGGAGGCTTTCTTGTTTGCTGAACTAACAATAATTTCATTAAGCCCAATGGCATCATTAAAATTTGCCAAACAATCATAATGGGGGCCAGCCCAGCCAGCGAATGGAGAACCGAATCTCCCAAAGGTTGCAAAGGGAACCAAAAAAAAATAAAAGGAACAGAACCCGGAGGGCACTCGGCGGTATCCGAAAAAAAGAAACGAACAGTGCGAAAAAACAGTGGAAATTTGCTGATTTAACTTTTGTGAAGAATGAGGCGCACACGGAGGATGAGGCGCACCTGGTTCGAGTGAAGAGCCGCCTTCGGGCTATAAAGAAACGAACAAGTTTAAATGGCAGGACGAAGACGGCGACAGCTTGGCCAACGCCAAACGCTTTCCACAAAAGAATAAAAGGAAATTGTTTCGCCCTGCAGCTTCATCCTAGCCCACTGACTCATTTACCAGCATATATACAGCCTACACACTGTCCGTAATACGTACATATATGCATATGGAATGGATCCATCCAACTTACATACTTATGTACACATATATAGCCGTGTATAGGGTAAGTTTTTGGCAACCAGACGGTCTCGCAGAAGTGCAAGCAGCGCTTGATGAAGTGCAAATGCCTGGGGTCAAGTTTAGGGTGGGGATTCTCTCACACCAACACACTCCGCACACTCGCTGGCACACTCACTTTGTGTGTGTGTGTGTGTGTGTGTGTGAATAAGCGAGTGTGTGGTTTTGTTTGCCAGTGTCTGGCACACAGCAGCCAAAAAAAGGAAATAGCAGAAAAGCCAGAGCAAAAAGAAAAGCCGAATGCGGAAAAAACTGTTTGGAAATCCACGAAAAATGGAAATCAATGATTCGATTTTATCGTTTGTCGTTTGCTTTGCGCTTTCGCTACATTATGTCCCAGATAAATGAGGTTGAATGCCGATATAGGAGGAAATATAATACCTTGTTTGAATATTAGCATTCTTAAGGAATGAAAACCACATTCTTACTTTGCTTTCATACTTATTCATTATATAAATAAAAATAATTTATGTAAAATATACAACACATTTGTATTCTAGGAAAAATAATAGCTTAAAGCGCTGATAAACTCTTGGAAAAATCCTTCAAAAATAATAATTTTACTAAGGTACTGCGTTTACGGATTTTAAACCCTTTAAAAATATGTCTAAAAGTATGCAATAAAATATTCAAGGTATCAAATGATGTATACATTTTTTCTTTACATTATAAAACTTTCCAGCCTCATTTCTACACCTTTTAGGGCTTTAAGATATGTAAAATTATACAAATAAACTCTACTTGGGATAATCTCAATAAATCATTATTAGTTTGCATAGTTTATTATTTTAAATACTTCCAAAACATTGCAATTCTTTACAATTTATTTTCCACATTCTAAACTTATTGACTTGACAAAATCATATTAAGGATAATAGCTAATTCCAGTCCTTTTCCGTTACAATCCACACAAAAACTCCCCCTACTTCCTTCGTACTAGAGACACTTGTAAAGTTCCCACTCCCATTCCATTCAAGAAACATTCACAAATTTATGTTAATCATTCACATCCTGTTCTTCCGCTCCCTTAGCGGTATTTCCTTTTCGGGGCAAGGAAAAATTGTATGGCAACTAATCAGGAATGTACGACAACTTCGGCAGAACTGTCGAAAAAATATTGCCCAGGGGCAATTGATTTTTTTCTCCAGACTTTCGGCACGATTCGCCGCCGAGTAACCAGCCACACTGATTGGTGTTCCGAAATGTTTATAATTATATGAAATTATGCGGTGTTCACTGGTTATTACTTATTATTTCGTATTCCTTATTCCGATTTTCTATATTTTCGTGTTTAATTCACACTGCCGCAGTAACTCGTTATGCCGTTAGCTGTGTGTGCAAATCCATGTATTTTTGTATATATATAATTATGTGTATGACTCGAATGTGCGTATGTGTATGTGCGGGTTCGTGAGTGTGTGTAGGTGTGTGTGTGCGACGCGACTTTGAAGCCCGGAAAATTGGTAGCTTTTTCGGAATTCCGCACGGCACTTCCACACAGGCGAGCGGCCAACGCGCGAGTGAAATGCCGACGCAGAGAAGTATGCTAGGGAAATTTGCCAGAGAGTGCGGGAGAGCGGAACTTGTTCAATGTCAGGTGACGCACAGGACCTACTCTCAACCGAATATCCTTTATTTTGCGAGGCGAGAAAGCCGCAGACCGGCGCTTTAAGCATTGCCAGCTCGCACTTTCTCTCAAATGGCAATGCCTTGCGTTTTGGCTCAGCTGTTTTTTGTTTCGACTGGGGAAATGCTCTCTCTCCCCGCTCGCCAGCTATCGCCATCTCGCTCCTGGGTAACGGCATCTTGTGTATCGACCTTTGGGCTTCACACACAAGCACACACACAGACACGGCAAAAAGTTCTTCGGACCTGGACAAAAGTTTTTCATGTGTGTGTGGGTTTGCTTTCGCAGGGCAGCGTTGCCATATTGCAGGCGCATAAATTATAACGGTAGCTTTCAGGCTTTCCGTACTTTTTGTTTTGTTTTGTTTTTGGGGGAGACGGGAGACGCAAGGGGCGGAGCGGAAAGGGCGGAAGGTATTGTTGGCCGGAGATGAAACCGGAAGGTAAACCAAAGGCATAAAGAAACATACACGTACGAAAATAAGAAAAACAAATATACAAAAAAGGAGAGAGAAGTAGTCAAAACAAGGGCTTGTAAAAATGCAGAAACATACACGAGCCCGCATACACACACTTCCATTTACTAATCAACACAAACAGAAAACACGTAAAAGGCAACAAGAGAACAGCAATGGCAACAACACCGACACTAACACACTAACATATGCAGGAGTGCGTGTAACGGTAACGTAATACCTTGACAATGCCCCCTGCTTTCTCTTGCTTCATCTCCCTTTCTCTCCACCTCTCTCCCTCGCACACACGCATACGGAATGCTTTTAATACATTTTAAGCCGCATTTTTTCACACGTGGCCACATAACAACAACAATAACTAACATGTTGTCCCTTCCACGCTCTCTTCTTCGTTTTTCCCCACACTCACATGTCCTTATGGCAATACGAGTGCGAGTGAGATGGTCAGACAAAATGGCCTCAAAATATCAGGAAGCTTGGTCCCAAGCACAAAAACAAAAAGCCGCACACGAAAAAAAAAAAAATAGAAAAACGAAAGCGGAAACTGTAACACCCCCGCCGCAGTAACGTCCCCGTCGTCATCCCAAAAACTTTGTTTAGTGCGACTGGCAGTTATCATATCTGCTGTGCCGTTAGTTGTAGTAGCTGGTTTTTCCCCCTTTTCCGAGTTTTCCATGTCCAAAAAAAAAACAGAGAATGACCACAGGTATGGAATGACCAAGGATAATGTGAATAACTCCGCAAATGTTAGTGCATTCTGAATTTAGTAGGGATTCCCTTTAAGCGGATTACGCTGACAGCGAATGTGTGAATATTTAAGGTCCTTGTACTGCTACTACTAGTACATATTGTTAATCAACGTTTTTTTGGATCACAAAATCGAATGGGATTTGAAATCAATTGGAATGGACATGTAAGTTGGAAAATAGCTTCAAGTCCATTTAAATGGGTGCCGCAAAATATGCAACGGTTTTTAGAGCAATGAATTTATAAGTGAAACTTGTTTAATTATTAAGAAACCTTCTTAATTTTTTTTTTTAATTACAATAGAATTTTTCCGATAAAGCGCATTCCTTATTCTATCAACTTCAACTTTCATCTCACCTTATTTTGGTAATTTAGTGTCTGAAAGGGTTGTGTGTGTTTGTCATTTACCGAAACGAACAAATGTGGCAAGTAAAACAAACCCCTTTGTTTTTGTGGCTGGCATAATTAAGTACAAAACTCACAAAAGGGGGGAGTGTGTAAGCGAGCGGGTGCTTTGAGTGAGATCGCCAAAAACCGCACGACAGGGAAAATTAAAATTCCAAAAAAAGTTGGGAAAAACCTAAGCCCACACGGAGCAAACAATTTAATTATAATGAATTATAAATGGGGCCGGCCCCCGAGCCAAGAGCCAACAGAGCTTTATATGTAAATAAGTCGTTGGAGGCTGGGAAAAGTCAACAGAATAAAAAGAAAAACGTTCCCTGCTGAAGGCAATTGCCGTAAGACACGAGATCCTCGAGCGTGTGAGTATGTGTACGGGTTAATTAATATTTTATGTTATTAAGTCGAGTAGATGCTGCTGCTGTTCTTGCTGCTGCTGCTGTTCTTGCCTTAAAGCCTGCTGCCGGATGGTGGCAAGCTCTCGAGGAAAACTCAAGTTTATTGAGCCAATAGAACGTGCTGTGCTCTCACATTGTTTAATCAGGCCTGACTGTTTATAGGCCTGGTTAAATATTGGCTCCACCCACGAGATGTGTTGCTTATTGGATAATTAATTGCCTACTGGATATTCTGCGGCAGCTAAATGAAATTATTTCCATCTAATTCAATCAAAAAAGTTATAAATTTTGTAGAGAGAAGGGTAAGGAAGAGGCTTGCCTTGGTGGGCTGCTTTAAGTACAGATAATTTTGAGCTTTTGAAGCTGTTTCACTATAAGTACATTAATAAATGAATTAACCTTATTTAAGGTTTTGTAATTATTAAGATTATTACCAATTTAAGATTATTAACAATTTAAACACAGTATTTAGAACCTAAAATATAATATGGCCTGCTTTTGAAAACTGCACAAATGCATTTCTAAACCCTAGATATTCTTTAATTCAAAGAAATTCCTTTAATTTCTAAGGTTTTTATATTCTTAAAGCTTAAAACTTAAGTGATTTAATATCACTTTATATATTTCTAGATTTAATACTAATCGCACACATATAATCATATAAAAATAAACCCTAAAATTAACAAAAACAGCAACAAAACTCACCATGAATGACCAGTTGAGAGTCATAGTTCATTTCATACAGCCGTATGGCCTCGTCCAGTTCCATTTTCGATGATATGGTACAGGGATCGTTCTCCTCGTCCACCCATTTAATGGTAAATGGCTGAAAAAGAACCAAAAATCTCTTAGATAATGCAAAGTATAAAGTTGGCGTAACACTCTTACCTGATCCAAGGGAAATCGACAGATATTTCGGACTTCGTAGCAGAGCTCCTCATACGAAATATTCTTATTGATCGTGGTGATGATGATCTGACCATTGTAGGCGGTCTTCACCGTAATGCTATTTGGGGAATTGGCCATATTCACGCTGGCACTACTCAAGCTGACGCTGCTGCCGTCGTTGAGAATTTGAGAGGGCATTTTCTGCATTTGCTAGCTGGGGCTAAAGTGAATTTAGATAACACGAAACAAACAGACACGCACACGATCACGAACAAGTTGATAACAGAAAACTGCAAAAAAGAGAGAGAAGAGATAAAAGTTTAAGATTAAACAGTAAAGCTTCTTTAAAACGAACTAATACAAGAAATTTGAAAACTTATAAACAAGTCGTTGATTAAATATCTAAATTACCCTTAATAAAGGTCTAACAAAAATAATAATAGTAATCTAATTTTAAAATATAATATGTCACAGTTATAACTGTAAAAATTCCCCGTTCAATCTCTCTGTTGCTTTCTTCGCCTTCAATTTGAAATCCCGCCCAAAGCGAAATGTCAACTTTGACATTTGGGCAGCACAAACACAAACACAAGCCGAGCGGCCTGCATGCCACAGGTAGTTGTTGTTGCTGGCTGCAACGATATGTGTGCGCAGAGACAAACACAAAAGACAAAACAAACGCAGCAAATGAATCATGCAAAACGCCCTCAAACCCAAAAGATATCAAGTAAAAGAAGCAAAGTAAGCGGAATTAGCACGACAAAGCGAGGGTGCAAATTAGTTTAGTCTTTTCTCCTCACTTCACTTAGTTACTTTGGCATCTGTGGCTTTGAGTTTTCCTCCATTTGAGCGTAATTATGCCGTACATTGACCAAGGCAACTGTTAAAAAAAGTACCCAGTTGGCAACAACAACATCGCGGAGGCAACAAATACCAAAGCGCACGACAGAAGAAGGAGGGGAACAGGGAGAGAGAGAGCGGGAGCGGCGACAACCTGTTTTAAGTCATTTGCATTTTCCTATTGTGCCGCCGCCGCTAATTTAGCATTCTTAAATTAATGATTAACACTTAAAGAGAAGAGAAACTGCAACAACGTTATCAACTCACACTACTTTCAGCAGTTTGTTTAACCACAAAAAATACGCACAAAACGCCGCACAAAAAAACACTCACGAAACGTAAACGAATGACAAATCAAAAACAGCACGCAACAGTTAAATTAAAGCCAATCGGTGTGTCACAAACATTTTAATTGAAGCCTTGGCACTTGCACACGTTTAATTAATTGTTATGGCTGGCAGTTCGCTTGTTTTAAACAAATTAAAATTAACATCGCCGTCCTCCCGTTTCTTTTTTGGAAGGAGAGCACAAAGCGGAGGCCGAAGAGTTAGCTGCACAAACAAAATGGTATATTTCGCCCTCCAACCGGAGGGTATTTTCATATCGGCATAGGGCGGTCACACTTTCGTCCAAAGGTCCCCACCTTTTTTATATAACACTTTGACATATCGGTATCGATGTTTAAAATAATTATCAAAATGTGTATACTTGGCCTCATAAAATAAACTTAGAGAACGGATAACTGCGAGGATTTATTATAAAAGTCTTGAACAAAATTAAACAAGTTTTTAATTTTTATTGATAACATCTTTTTATCCACTATCCGGGCTAAGGCGGTCAGATCAATCATATTTATCTTTAAAATAATAATTCCCGCTAGCCGCTAGATTGCAATTCTTTCCGCATTTCGCAATCGAAAAACGCCAGAACCAGTGGGAAATTAGCTCAATTGGCAGCACTACTAAATGAAAAAATGTAATCGAATAAATATCGAATCGAGTTCCAGCTTTAGAATCCGGAAATCAGCTCATCTGTTTAAAATGAGGCTAGAACTGGCGAGAAAATAGCCATTTTATATCTCTTTTTAAAGTGTTTGACAACTTTTAAAAAGAGAAAAGAGCTTTTCAGCATTTAAATAAAAATTATTATTTAAATTAAAAATTATTATTTTCCTTTGATTGCCACTTTTTTTTTATGATAGTTCGAAAATAAAGATACAAATTTAGCAATAATGGAAATTTAAAAAGAAAGAAGGAAAATAGCCGAATATATATTTAAAAATATTATATTTTTACTATTTTACATTTTTTTCCGCATCTGAATTTTCAAAAAATAGAAATTTTAGGGTGGAAAATGCCAAAGTGGCAGCCCTGTTTCGTGTTCGTGTTCAGTCGTGTTTAACCCAACCCGCGTTGGTCACACTATTTGTTTTGTTTTCGTTTTCTCGTTCGGCGGACGTGTGACGCGGATAAACGTCGGTAAATTCAAAAGAAAAACAAAAAAGTTCGGTTATAATACGACTAAACAAAATGATCATAAATGCAATCTGTAAAAGTGCTCCAAATTATTAACAAGGAGTTTTTCCAGCAGGAGCCCTTAAAAATTACCAAAAAGAAAATGGCGGCTTGGCAAACATAAAGAGCCGCCGCGCAATATCAACAACGTCGACGTCGCAAGAAAGACAGCTTAAAAGAAATCAACAAAAAAAGTAATTTTCGTCTGCTGGAAATTAATCTGGTTTTTATGTTTTACTCGCGCGCCGCAGACATAAAATAGAGACAACAAACAGTGCTTGTTGTGTGTGTGCGTGTTTTTGTGTGTTTGTTTTATGCCGTTTGCTTGTGGAAAATGTCATAAAAAACGTGAAATTCATTAGGCTGCAACTACAACCATTACGACAATTTTACATTGTTTACATTTTGTGTGCCAGCTTTCGTTGCGCTCGTAATTTATTGGGATTTGCTTCAAAAAAAAGACGAGAGCGGGCATTGTGGAGTTAATTAAAAGCCCGGGAAAACTATTTCTGGTTGTAAAGTAAGTAAATCTACATATTAAACCAAGTTTTCCAGCGGTTAATTTCAAGCGGCGGCCGCTTGCTTCCTTTTGTTTATTTTGATGCCACCTTCGTCCTGCGCTGCCTGCGCCGACGCCGGCGTCGCCATCTGTCACTTTTCGAGGGTTGCCAGCTGTTCCGCCTTTATTTAGTGCCGCCGCAACTTCGGCATCTGCAGGAAATTGGGTTTCCGAAAAAGGAAACAAAGGGAAAGAAAAATGAAGACAATACACGACTGCAGCTGCAGCTTATGTAATTAATAAAACCAACACGTGTCGTGGGATTTACGGCTACTCGATTTTTAGGGGCACGCGACAACTCTGGTCGTGAGAAATGGGGGGAGTTTTAAAAGCCCGCTTTGGACTAGGCCATTATTCGTATTTTTTACATAATGCATGCACTTTTTTCCCTCTAGTTTTTAATTAAAATGCAAGGCATTTTGTAATTGTCTTCTTCTTCTTTCTGGTTATTATGGCTCAGATTGCGCCATAAAACTCTCATATAAATCAATAGAAAGCGCAGTACGCACACACTCGCAAAAGCCATAACTCACTTGCCATAATGAAACGAGTGGAAGCAAGAGAGAGAGATGGAGATGGAGTCAGAGAGCGAGAGCCGCTCAATATGCAGAGATTTGTGTGGGAATCAAATGACTTGATGGTCGTTGTCTCCAATGAAGTGTTAGAACAGCGGTGGGGGGAGGTAATGGCTCCACTAGGAGATTACAGCGAGAGAGAGGCTCGCAGAGTAAGAGAGAGCGCAGCTGCGCGTATTCTCAAATAAAGTTGCCGCAACTTGCTGGAGGCTCCAAGTTGGAGCTCTGTCGCTCTCTCTCTCTCTCTCACTCTCCAAGTGGCTCCCCTCTCTCTATTTCTCTTATTGGCTTGTGCGGCATGAAAAGTGGTTGTGCTGGCTTTTTGCGCCTGTGTGTGTGTACGAGCTACGGTTTGTTTGTCTTTTCTGTGGCATTCAACGCACAGTGGGGCGGCCAGATAAGCAGCTTATCCATTACTGAAATGTCACGTTCAGCTCTTCACCTCTGAGCCTCCAAAAGTGGTTATCTAAAATTATAAATTACAGACAAAAGTCGCTACTCTTGCTACCTTTAAAATGTTAAAATTAAATTACATTAAGCAGAAGTAACTTTTAACAATATGTAGTACACCAAAAATTCTTAGTTAGCTCTAACTTGAAACCAGCAAAGTTTTTAAATATTCAGAATATTAAAACTCTAGAATTTGTTGTTAAATTTATAAGCAAACCAAAATTTAATAGGGGTCTAGTCTTAATATGATAAAAAAAGAAGGTTTCCACAGAGTTCTGTTCATTGAGTGATTCTCAGAAACTGTGGTAATATTATTATTTCTATTACATAACTATCCTCAAGGAAAATGTTAGGAAAATGGCTTTTAATGTAAGAATACTATCTAGTATGTGGTAAATAGGGTCTCAAATGATAGGCAGTACATTTTCCTAATTTTTCTTAACCCACCTAATTGCCCTTCAAGTCCCATCGTACCCGTTGCATTTCCAGCGTCGCCAATGGCAACCACTTTAGGGAATAGAGCCTGTGACTGACTGCTTATTGAAGCTACGCTTTGTTTTCCCATTTCTCTTTTCCCTTTTCCTTCATTCATTTATTAACTAACTAATTTGCCAGGCCCGAAACAAATTGCCCAGTGGAATTGTTATTGTTTCAATTGCAACAAATTGGCCGCTGAGAAAAATCGAGGCGACTCTCGCCGTGGAGCTTTGGAGCCGTGGACGAAGAGAGAAGAAACAAGTTGCGCACTGGCTCTCCCGCTCTCTCTGGCTCGCTCTCCGCTGCAACTTGGAGGACTCCAGAGTCCGGACACTATACTACGAATCCACGGACCTGGCTTTAACGCTCGCATGCTGGAGCCGCGTTTCAATAAGCTTTGGCTTGCGGTCGTCATCGCTTCTCTTTTTCTCCTCTCGCTCGGCTCCAATTCTTCGGTGTGGTGCCACCAACAGAAGCGGCAGCAACAACAGCAACTACACCGACTTTTCTGCTCGGTATACGCTCGCGTGTGTTGGTGTGTGTGTGAGTGTGTGTTGGTGTTAACGTAAAAAGAAATTTTTGCACAGAATTTTCATATGAAAAATCAATTGCAATCCTTGTGAAAAGCAAAGCTAATGTGCATTTCGAGCCCCTGCCTTTGGATTTAATTGGAATCTGGCGGAAATTCAGCGATTTACAATGGTAATTTACATATTTTCTGCACAGTTGTTAAGCGAGATATCCTACGCATGTGTGTGCGAATGTGTGTGTGCGTGCGAATTGGCGTAGTAGTGTGTGTGTGCGTAGTAGTAAGCCGCATACGAATTTTCGGCCGAAAAAGGAAAGAAGAAAGGAAAATGGGAAATGGGATGGGTGGTAGGCGGAGGGCGGGGCGAGCGGCAAGTGCCTCGAAAAAAGAAGTCTTAAAATGTTCAATGTAGCTGTAAAACGCTGAGGACTGCCCTCCATTATTCATGTCTACACAGAAAGAACTCATTTTGAGGATAAAAAAGTAAAACAATGTGAAAAGAAGAGAAAAAAACGGTTAAAAATACATAATTTCATGGTTTTCAAGGATGTAGAATATTGAAAAAAAGTTTTAAACATTTTTAATGGGTGTCCAAAAGTATGCTATGATATATTTCTGTATTTTAATGGCACCCATGAAAAGTATCTTTATTATTCATGGATAAAGACTATTGAAAAAGGTTTTAAACATTGTTAATGGCTGTCCAAAAGTATGCTATGATACATTTATTTATTTTAAAGGCACCGATGAAAAGTATCTTAATTTATTTTAAAGTTCAAAACCTTATTTAAACTAAGAATATGAAAAAAATAATAAACTAATTGTATATTTTGTAATATCTGATGCATGAGTAAATTATATTATTATAGATTTGGTACAGAATATTTAATTTTAGGTAGATTCGATCAGTAGATTATATCAGTAATTTTATTTAAATCTTAGATTAAAATAAAAGGATTTAAATTATTAAATATATATACTTTTATAAGAAAACCATCAAAAGCAGATATCACTTTGTATTTTCTGTGCATCTCTCCCACACCCCCGCCCCTTTCTCCCTTGTCTTCTTCATGTCTTGTAACTGCTTTTGTCTGCACTCATTGCTCGCCTTACAACTTGTTTGCCCCTTTCTTCTTGACCAAAAATAAAAAAAGAAAAAACTACAAAAAGAAGGAATTGATGGCCGCTTTTGGTTCGAGTACGAGTTCGAGTACCAGTACGAGTTCGAGTATATTTCTCTACGTGCCTGTCCGCCGTATTTGGTCCGTCTCTGTTTTCTGTTTCTGTTTCTGTGTTGGTACCATACTATATGGCCATATGCGCAACGCAATGTCGTCTTCGTTTGCATTAACCGTTAAACTGCACGTAAGTTATCCGTACGCCTGTCCGCCTGTCCATTTTCTACCCGCCCGCCCACACTTTTGACACATCTTCAGCGCTGCATTTTCCTCCTACGAGCTTTATTCCGCTCCTCCGGAATCGTTGGCAACAACAACACAGCCATAAAAGGGTATCACTGGGTATGTCGGTTATACCATATATAATGTGGGGAAAATCAGAGATAAAGATACATACCCGTCTTCATTAATGCAGACAGACATCTCCTAGTTATAACCAGACTATTTGTGGCAAGGACACACTGTGCAACATAGTGCAAAAATTATAATAATGGTCACTGAGGACATTTCATCATCAATTAATTAAATTGGATTGGCATTCTCCTAATGGCCAATTCCTAAATTAACTATTCCAAATGGAACATGTGCGCCATTGATTTGGATTTGGGTTCTGCTTCAAGTTGCCATTGAGCCAAGTTCCATTCAACTTGGCCAACTGTTGATGATTCCCAAGGGATACACTGAAAAGGCAATTTAATTATAGCAATCAAAGCAATTAGCTATCGGTTTTTTTTTTCTTACAAAGTCTGCAATAATTAAATAAGAAAACAAATTGCTTTGAATATTGAATTTTCCTTGTTGTTAGCATAAAGACAAAGACTTTTAATGAAAGTCAATTATTTGGTTTTAAAAAAGCTTTCTTTCTTTAGTAAAACAATAATTGTACTAGTAGTAAAAGATATTTCAGTCTTAAAAGAGATACTTTTTACAGATACTTCTGTTTTTTTTTGCTTAAAAGATATTTATTCTTTTGAAAAATATTTCTCACAATTGAACAAATAATTAAATAACTTAAGATTAAAGAAAAATATAGTTCGTTTGGTTCAAGGATTCGTTCTCCTGTAGGGTAGCAGCAGTACAGCTCCCCCTAATGCTCCTTGCTGCAGTTGCAGTTCACCTCATATAGCTGTTATGGTGCTGTTTTTGCCTGTTCTTGGCGTTTGCCTGAAACCTGAAACAAAACGCGGAGACAATGCACAAACAACTACAACTACAGCAACGCAACAACAACAACGACAACGACAACTCCCTTTTACAGGCAAAACAAGTTTCGGCTGCCTCTGGCCATTTATTGTTGCCGGAGTTACTGGCATCGTTGTTGTTGCTGCTGCCGTGCTTTGCCGCCGCTGCTTGTCTCTGCTCTGCGCTTTGCAAGATCAACATCTTGAGCTATCGACAGTCTTTGTGGCAAAGAGATGAGAGAAGTTTCCAGGGGGGGACTCGTTGAATGAGGGGGCAGGCAGCGAGTAAGCAGCATCATCGACACCATCTTTTGTGCGGTTGTTGTCGCTCCACGGATGTTGCACAGAGAAAAATAGTAAATCAAAGATTCATATTTCTTTACATTGTTATTCTCATTTTAATAAACATTTTTTAAACCTGTTAATTGAAGCAAGCAAATAAATTTATATATTAAAGCTAGGTATTCTTTGTTTCTAGAAATCTCCTAAATATTGCCAATAATTTGGTGGCAAGGTCACACAGCAGCTTGTTAAACTAATGGTCACATTGCACTTTGTCTTTTATAACATGTTTTAAGCATCAATTAAATCCTTTTATAAATTATTTCGTACAATTACAATTTTACATAGTATCATATCATTAATTTCTGTTAATTTTTAGTCCTCTGACCATTTTAATTGCCACATTTTCCCCTGTGTATGTGTCGCTTTCTTTCTTTAGTTTTCTGTTTGGCTTGACAAAATATTCTACTAAGTACAAAGCCTTTTTTTTTACCCCAGACCGGGGCGTGGTAAACACGAATAAAGTACGACCGAACTTTGTCCATTGCATTTCGGGCAAAATAAAGAAACCGAGGGACAGCCAAAGAATAAAGGAAAAAAGCGAGTGAAAGAGTGAACAAAAATAAATAAAAAAAACAAAATAAAATAAAACTTGTCATATGCAAAGCACCCGCAGCTGATAAATACGAAGCTGAGAGTCGGGCAAAGCCTTTTGTTGTCAATAATGAAGTGTTGGCCGACTGAGGAGGTCGGTTAAGTACGTACGGGATGGAAGGGAGAGAGTTCGGGGGTGTTTTCGAACGGAACCTTTCCTTCCTTTATCTATCTGGCTTAATGACACCAGCACACTGAGGCTCACACACTCTGAGCACCGTTAATAAACATGAGATTGAGATGCGCCTCATTTGATGCCAGGGTAGTGTATATATGGTCTATATAGTGGGTCCAAATGTGCGGGGGTTGCTGCCTGGAGCTGGAGCTGGAGCTGGAGCTGGCCGTTCTGGTGATAGATTGGCCGTGTTACCGTTTGCCATTTTATTGCGCTCCATTTGGCTGATTACTCATGCCAGTAAACTTTAACGGCTCTCGACAGCGACAAAAACGATATGAAAGAGAAGAAAACGAGGCAGTAAACGGGCGGGAAATCTGGCGAAGATTAAATACGCTTTTTCCTTCATTATTTTTGGGTTGCAATGGATTTTGGTTGGATGCAGAGTATAATGTTTTTATATAGGAAATCGTAAGAGGTTTAAATATTTACTCAGTTAATGTGAGATGTAGCTATCGAAAGTCTTAGTGTAGGTTCTTTTATTTATTAATACTATATTATACTATGAAATGGAACAAGCTTTGGTTTACAGCACTCTCTTTCCATAAATTTAGCTTTAAAATTCCTTTTATATGAGTTCAATATTTCAATAGTTAGTTTCTTAAAAGCTTACTACATATTAGGTTTGATATTTACCGGAAATCGGTTCTAAATATTAAAGTTCGCTTAGAAGATGATGTATCTTTAGGTGCAATTATAGTTTATTCGAAATTTTAAAGACTCTTTTTCCAACTAACTTGAAGATATCTTACTTGAGAACATACTTATAGAAATTAAACCCCACTAAATACCAGTAGAAGCTCACTAAAATCCAATCATTCCCAGTGAAAGCTACACTCGTCAGTTTCCTGACTTGTCAATATACTTTTTTACCCCCACAAAGGGTATGGAAGATTGCGGTCATTTTGTATCTGATTTATCAGTCTCTGTCTTCCGACTTCCCTCCCTTTTGTTGTTGAGAGCAGCACACTAGTGAGGCACTGTGGTTGTGGTGTAAACCATAATTATTTTTAGTTGCTCAGCGTTTTTGCTGCCAACTTCAAAAACCGCAACTCCGCTTCATTGTACATCTATCAATACGTGTGTGTTGTGTGTGTGTGTGTGTGTGTGCGACAATCAATAAATCTTTCAGCCTGCTTGCCGCCGAAGCCACCCACCACAACCGCCACCACCATCACCCCCTTGGTCCGACTATTTCCCTTTTGTATTTATGTGTATTTGCCAACACCCAAAAGGTCCCAAGCCTCCAATTGCATTTCCAATCAGTTTTTATGAACAGTGAACACTCGGGCGAGGGGAACGGGAGCCCTCTCAATGGGTTTGAAATTGATTTCGGTTTTATATCCACACTTTTAATACAAAGCTGGCACGAGCAAGTGTTATGCTCATTACGATTACTCACCACCCACAATAACACAAGATGTAATGTGCACTGAACGAAAAGTAGGCATAAGTAATGTGTATTCTTTGTTAATTTATATTTTGAGGGATTTTTGGAATGCCAGTTTTAGTTTTGTGGGGTTTATTTTGTATTGGTTAAGGGATTAAGTAAATATAAATGATAAATGTACTAAGATGAATATTAATTGTATATTTATATGATATTTTCGTATAATGACAGGCTCTTTTAAGCCCAAAGATAATCAGTTATCTTTATGTAAATAAATAAATAAAATAAATACAAATAAACAAGGATCTTGTCAGAAAGTGAGCAGAATGCTTTTTAGTATACAATTCCTTTATAATTCCGTCAATAAATCTCATCAGTATTTATTTTGCTGACTGATTTAGCATTAAAAATTCGTACTCGAGAATTATTAGATATAATTAGATGCAAAGCTTGCAAACACCAAACACCATACTGGGAATACTCCTACTTTCTTGGGGCTTAAATGTGATTATTCATTAAAATTTAAACTGAAATATAATATTAATATTTTATTATTTCTCCTTAAAAATACCCAACTCCATAAGAAATTCCTAAGATATTTCCCCCCAGTGGGGCATTGCCTTGTAGAAGAAATAGAAAAGGAGTGTGGGCGTGCCCGTTTTCGTGTTTGCAATTAAACTTATAGCTCCTAAACAACAATGGTAACTCATAAAAATGGGATAACAAAAAAACAAAGAAAAATAAAACCCTCAGAGACACAAAATTTGTTCGAAAGAAACTGCAATGCCGGCCGCCTGAAAAACGGTTCAACAACATCTGGCATTTCGAAGGGGGTGGTTGCAAATATGATAGGTGGTGGAGAGGGGAGGCAATGGGGAGGTTGCAGTGGGTGCAGCTTGTGTGGGCGGCCAAACAACAACACAATACGGCGAAAAACCGCAACCCACATTCGCCGCTGCAGCTTGATATACTACCCTACTACGCGAAAACTCCATCTCCAGCGTTGCTCTCTCTCGCTCGTATACTCTCCGCTCTCTCTTTGGGAGAGTTTTCTCCTCTCTCTCCCTCTCTGGGCTTTTCGCAACGGTTGCAGTTTTTCCTCGCTTTTTTCCGGCACGTCGCATACATAAAAATTCATTAAAAGGCAGCTTGTAAATGAGATTTACTACTGCCACCGTTATGCGTTTTTTTTTTTCTCGTTCAGCTTTTGTTGGTACACTTTTCCTGCATTTTCCTGCAACCTACACACACACACACACACACACATTCATACGCCTCCGCTTGGATTATGACACCTGGATTTTCCTTCTCGGCAGCGAGTTTCCAATCGAACAGGTGGCCCCTGTTATCGATACACCTGAGCGAGCTCAGCCACTCGAATTGCACATATTTTGCCTTGCTTTACTTTGTAAGCAAATTGCCAGGAAATTGCCGCCGCCGCCTAGCTGCTTGTTTTTCTTTTTCTTTTTTTTTTTTATTATTTTTATTGTTTCCCCGTAAATCGGGGCGGCTTTATTATTGCACCCTGCTGTTAATGACATGTCGAGGGTCTCGTTCGTGACTTTTCGCCAGATTTTTGCCTCCCGTCCGAGGGCTGTCCGTGCATTTTTCGAGTGTATTATGACGCTGCTGCTGCCGACTAGACAGCAGCTGCCCCGCCCCACGACACCCATTGCCCCCCCTCAAGAACCACAAAATGCAGTCAACGAACTTTGACACAGCTCGTGCCCATAGCCCTCGCCCTTTCACAGGGTCTCTCGTCTACCCGACAGTCTCTCCGGGGCCCGGGTGTCTCCCAGCTGCTTGGAAAAGTCGTCTACGGGTTGTGGGTTTTTTTTTTGGGAAATCGGCAAGGGCGTATTGGGCATGAAGTACAGATTTAATATATTGTAGAAAGTATCTTTGTTTAATTATATTTTATTTAATGTTTAAAGCTACCTTTTGATGTTCGAAATAATTTCTAATACTTTAAGCTACGTTCCTTACCTTATACCAGATTCAAAGGGTACTCCCTTAGTCGCCATCTCTGGCTTTGACAAATTTTTGTGAATGAAAAGCGTAATACGAGATGCCGCGGACTAGATAGAGGGGTCTGGAGAGCGGGTAGGGAAGCAGGAACATGAACGATGGATGGATGGGAGGAGGTGCCGGAGTGGCTGTAGTGCAGTTTATTGACTCTCCGCCGCATCGCGTCGAGTAAACATAGTTGGGAGCCCTATTTTTAGAGAAAACTGTCTATGACCAATTATGCAGATTTCTTGCTTTTCTGGCACACACATCTGGCGGACACATTGGCCCGTCAGACTTACTGCAGCAGCATGGCACTAATTTTCTTGTGTGTGTGTGTTTTGTTTTCCCCACAGGAGTCGGTGAAAGTACGGCCAGGGCGGCCATTGGAGGCCCAACATCATCATGCATCGTTCGCTGAAGCCGCATTCATCCACCGCACAGGTTAAGAAGGTGCAACCGCCAACGATTCCTGGAGATTCTCTGCAGGAATCACATTACCATCAGCAGCAGCAGCAGCAGCTGCACCACCATCACCCGCACCACCAGCCGCTGATACCGCTCTACCGACTGAGCGGACCCTTGCGCCACCACCAGAACCACCAGGCGGACGATGGGATCAGCATGAGCGGGAGCAGCATTGTGTCCTCGCCCTCGCTGGAGGAGGGTGGCTTTAACCTGCCCCGGGAGACAAGCGTGGCCCTGCGGCTCAAGGATGAGGTGGGCGGCCCAGGGGTAGCGCCAACTCAGCCAGCCCCAGCTGGAGCACCGCCACCGGGCGCTGGAAAGCCTGGAGGAGTTGCCATGGTCCCACCACCGCCGCCCGTGTTTTGTGCCACTCTGCGCGAACCGCTGACCCACAAGGCGGCGGTTTACTACCATCAGCAGCTGGCCCTGCAAGAGGATCAGGGCATCGATCTGACCCAGTCCCCGGGTCGGGACTCGCCGGGCTCTTCCTCGGGATCCGCTGGCTCGGGATCCCGCCACAGCACCGCCAGCCTAGACTCGGGGCGGGCCTCCTCCTACCTGACCGGTGTTTCCTCGTCGGGTGCCTCCATACGGGCACCGCTCTCCTCGCCGCGCTGCAGCTCCGTGAGTTCCTGCTCCATTGGCAGCGTCGATCGGCAGCGGAACGATGAGCTCATCATCGACTGGCTGATGGAGATGAAGCACGAGGAGTACGCCCAGCTGTTCATAGCCGCGGGATACGATCTGCCCACGATTGCGCGCATGACACCGGAGGATCTCACCGCCATTGGCATCAAGAATCCGCATCATCGGGAGAGGATTAAGCAGCGGATCGATAAGCTGCAGGTGCTGGACAATTTGCCACATTTTGTGCCGGTAAGTTGAAAGTATATCTTTCTATCTTAGTATATCTTAGCTATCAGGGAATAATATATTAGATTTGGGAATTTTTAAACATGAATTCAACGGAATATTCATCGAATAATTCTTAAATTTTACTTAAGGTCGATAGAAGTCTTTCCTCTTAAGTTTCAATTATAAAAGCTAATCTCCTGACTTTTAAAAGTCTTCTAGAATTTTCTCTAATTAAGTCCAAATTTTATCTCGGCCATAAAGAGAAAAGTTCCGGGAAACAACCCTATTTGTTAGCACACCCGTAAATATTTACCTATCTTATCAGTAACAAAACCAGTTTAGCTCGTGATGCACTATTCAAGTACAGTGAAACTACACTACAGAATATTTTAAAAGGTATAAGTATAAGCAGCTTAAAAAGTGGATAAATGTATATGGTTTAAAGCAGTAAGGATTATTTTGTAGGTTTATTCTACAGATCCAAACTAATTTCGATAAATCAATTTGAAATATAAACTGCTCTCTGTCCTTTTTTAAATACTCTGAAGTTTAGGTGAAGGCATTTAACTAAATAGAGCTGAAACTTACCTGGTTTTCCAGTTTAAAATAATTTTTAAGACAGTTTGAAAATATATTTGAGCAATTAAAAATATACAGATTGTTTAAAATATCTTGTAGATACCCTAAGGCTACATTTTATATCTAAACCTTAAGCTTTTCATGCATATAGATGCGATGACATAACAACTATTGCCTGGGACACAGATCAGCAACCATAAACTCTAGCCTGGGATCGCATAGAGCAACTTACTTAGTCATTGTTAATACAGACACGGGCTCACTCACACTCACTCACACTCACACCCTCTCTCACTCGGCTTTAAACATGGCAAATTGCCATATTGGCATTAATTGCGACCGGCAACACCCTAGTCTCTCTCTATCTTTCTCTTTCTCTATCCGCTTTCCGCTGTTTGCTTGTTTAGTTACCAGCTTATCTTTGATATTTCATTAAAAAAGCATTTGCAAAAATGGCAAAAAAAAAGGGGAAAAAGAGAAAGAGAAGCAGAAATAAACTTGTTTCCCACCGCATGCGAAGGAGAAAAAGAGAACTTGAAACAGCGCCGTCAGCGGATATTTTTTTTAAGTTTATTGTTAATGAAAGAATTTCATTTAATATGCGCACATTAATTCCCATCAACAATTCATTAAAAACACGCCGGCGAGCGGAGTAAATAAATACATATTAAAAGTCCATATTCGTGGGGATTTCGTGTGTGTGTCTGAGGAATCCGATGGCGCCCCTCGGTGGTGACATTAAGTTGAACTTGAAATAGCAACAGCAGCAGCAGCAGCCGGAGTCGCAGTCGCAACCTGCTCCATCGCGGATAATTGCCCGACCGACCGAAGCCGATCATTAGCCAATCGATCTGACAGATCAAGGTTCCAGTCCAATGACTAAGATGATATTAGCCCGTCCAACAATAACCATTCGAAGTAGAAATAATTGATTTGAATGGCTTTATCGGGGGGTGAACAAACTGCTGAGTGCAAAAAATTTATAGATTGTGATAGCAATCGAAAATTGTATGTGTATTACTTCCGTTGTTATTTTGGGGTTTTGTTTTGCTATTGCATAATTCTTTTTGGCTTTAATTAATTATTGAAATAAGTAATTTTTGAATAATACAAAAGAATTATACAATAAATCAGTGTATTGAGAAGATATCTATTATATTTCAATTTTTTCTTGTACTTTTTATATAAATATTTTAAAGATAGAGGCATTTCTTGGTTTAATTTATTTAAATCAGGGATCTTGTCAGAATTGCAATATTGCAAGCTTTTTATCGTCATCAGGACTAATTTTGCTGACTGAACTTACCTTACTTTGCCTGCTTGAAGTCGTACTTGGGAATTTTAAGCTTAAATGTTAGCAATCAGTATAAAAATACATATAAATTTTTACAAAACTTGTAAGTGTATTTAATGTGCTTAGCTTTGGTTTTAAATGTTCTTACAAGAAATACTACAATAACTTCCCAATTAAAAGTGATAAAAATGTATGTATTTCCCCATAAAAAAACACTCCCATTCAGGTCCCTATTTAATATAAATTTAAAGTCTTAAAACGACACTTCTATAAAATTAACAATGTGATAAATCAGTAAAACATCTGCACACCTTCCCATAAAATTTCCCTCCCATTACGGTTCCACTTTTATTTATATTTAAGGTGTTGAATCGACACTTCTATAAAAGAAACCCTCATATATTACACCTTCTACTTCCGGCTACTTAAAACTCGGGCATGTTTGTACTTATTCAGCAAACCTGCCTCCCATCCCCATTTAAGTGCAGCTTTAAAAATTCGTACTAAAATCTAGTACGTGCCTTAAAAATGCAAGCCACTGCCGAACCGAAGTCTTATCAATATGCATTTCACGTTTAGCCCTAAACAACGCTTTCAAGTCGAATGACTAAACCCAAATCAAGTCAACGCGATATGCATATGGAAATGCATACAAATGAGAAGCGAAAAATATCACCGACCGACAAAGCTGACCAAAAAGGTCAAAAAGTCGACCAAAAGCCAAGCTTAAGCTCCGCTCGGAAACGAATCTAAGTCAATGCCTCGCCTTTGAAAAGTGCTCTAAAAATGCCTCCATAAATTAACATTAATTGTTTTGTGGATGGTAAGTCTTCGGCCTGAGTTCCACATTCACAGAGTGCATTCCGATGACGATTAACACCTTGGCGGCGACGACCATAATCTTCAACTTCAACTGCAGCTTCAACGACTGATTCATTTCGTCAGCTTGTACACCTATATCTTGTGGTATATATATACCTGATACCTACCTGTATATATGGAGGTGTATAACTGCATTCCCCGCCCACCTGACAGCGCTGGCAATTCATATATAATATCATTTATCGCATTTATCGATCATTCATCAGTGGCTCGGCTCAAACTTGAGCCACATTCCGCTCGATTTCGGTTAATTGCTAGTTTTTCCCCAGCTAATAACCTCCATTTTTTTTTCGTAGTTTTAGTTTTTCATTATCGCACCGCCTCAAATCTTTTTCAAACGATTTGCTTGCTTTACACAAGCTGCAATTTTTCAAATCAGAAATGACCTCAGCTTTTGTTTTACTCTACCGGGATTTTGTGTTATTTTTTTCTTTCTGCTCTTGCTTTTATTGTTTCTTTACCCAGGGTTTTGTATTTCGTCTGAAAAATGCGGCATTATAATTTTTTACTAGCTGTGTGTAGAATTCTTCGCTCTTTTTGTTGTTTCTCTCGTTCTGGTGTTTATATAACGCGCCGTGACTGTTTTCGCAAGTTTGCCAAGTTTTGTGGTCGAGTTACCGCCGCTGTTGTTGTCGCACTTTATCGCCCGTCGACTCCATTCGATATTTGTTATTTGTCGATCACGGGCGGGACAGACTCTTTGCTTTTGGGGTGTGGTTGGGAGTACTCGAAAAAGCACTCGAAAGAAATGTGCAGATTTTTTGAGTAATTCAACATATTTTGAAGGAAAAGAAAATATGCATAATTATGCTAGTGATTTTATTAAATAAAATTTATTAACGTCTGAATGTTAGTACTAATATCATGATCATTGCAGTAGTTATAAAAGTTTTCTGCCGCTCCAGACGTGTAATCATTTTATATTTATAATAAGAGAGGGAGAAAGAGAGAGAGAAAGAGCGAAGCGCAGCGGATGGCACTTAGTAAATATAAATAATAATAATTACAATATAAGTTTCCCTTTGCACATCTCTTAAAACATCATTAAATATGATCTCCGTTTCTCTGTGTGCACGGGTACTTACATCACCCCATAACGAGACTCTGAGTAGGGAAACAACAGCCAGTAAAACAACTCCCTCATTAGCCAACATTCTGCAGCAGCCTCTCTCCCGGCTTTCTTTTTTCGCAAAACACACATCTTTATCGCGGCGAAAAAGGAAATAAAGCGAAATACCTGAAAAGCAAGAGCGCGGGAAGGAAAAGGTTATTAAACGGTCGCCAATCTCCGTTTTGCGCCCCGCAAACTAAAAACCGCAATCAACGAACGACCTTGAGGGTCATAAGGGGCCTGTGATGTTGGCTTATTTTGTTGTATTTTTTTTTTCTTCTCTGATTTTTCCCGGACCCTGGTCGGTTTTCGGCCTGACGCATTCGCTTTCAACGTATCTTTTTTTCGGTACGCAGTACGTACAGTTGTTGCTTTTTTTTTCTTCTCAGTTTCTGTATTTTGGTCACCGATTTGCTTTTCAAAAAACCTGTTTTTTGTTCGCCTCTAATGATGGCTGCCGCCGCGCTGCTGTTTAGTGTCATACCATATGCTACCTGCTAATGGATTTCGGAGAAGCAAAAGCACCAAAAAGACCAAAAACAAACCCAAAAAACAAAATTGTTATTTAGATAAATATTTTGTTAAAGTTTTGGGAAAATATGTGAGGAGGAGGCTGGAGGATTCCGATTAGCATATATGGCTTTAGTGGAGTTGCGGGTTTATTATTGTTTTGTTGTATTTGTTGGTGCTACATTCATTTGAGAGCTGTGAGGAATAAATTAAAAAATACTCATTGGATTTTCCATTGGCATTCCCCAAAATGAGGATAGTTCCCTAAAATAATAAGTAGACATTGAAGCTCAAGATCGGAGTTGAGGGGTTTCGTGTTTTCTTTGTCTTTTGGTAAGAAAATTATGACTAAATTTAGGTATTTTCTAATGTAAAAATAAATATATCTGTAAATATTATGATTACCAAATCGAATTTTTCAAAAGATGTAAGGTATTATTTTGTACTTTTAATTAAATAATATTCTGTCTAGATCTGAGGTGTAGTTTACATATATGTAGCTAAAAACCAAAGGATCTTGTCCGAATACAAGTAGCATCATTTTTACAGGAAGTTTGTGTGCCACCGAACTCGAAATTGAGAATTTTAAGCGCCGTGCAACTCATAATTCACGTTTAATGTTGGGACATGTCTCTTATATTTAAAAAAATTAAAACTATGGAAATAAATGAATATCTAGTTGTCTAGATATATCTACTTTTCCTTTCCTTACTTTCACCGTAACCCTTGAACTTAAATTTCCTTTTAAAATTCCATTAATTCACTTGCCCATTTACATATAACCCATTTGACATTCCGCCGCCCCCCTCCAATCAAACCCAAATCAAGAGAGCCTTCAATGAACAATTTCCAATCGGGAGACTCTCCCAGCAGCAATCACATCCCATTTCGCAGAAGACAAGACGTTTAATTAAATTGAAATCAACAGCAATTTAGCTGCCAAAAGAGCGGCGGCGAGTCGGGGCCAACAGAAAAGTGATTAACACATCGTGTACATCGCGGCATAAAGTATCAGAAAGTGGCTTTACACTTTATGGAACTTGATGATTTTCGACTGCACCGCCTCGGATACATATAGTATGTACATGTGAGCATGTCTGGTGGCATATATCTACGGGTGGGATGGCGACATTCGGTTGCGAGTCTAGCCCGCTCGCTCGCTACCGTTTAATGACGACAGCAACGAGTTTTGGCTTTTATTCGTTTCTTTATGCTTGTGCTTTGACGCGATTTATGTCATATCTTATCAATTACAACTGATTAGAGTTGGAACGACGACGACGACGGCGACGAGCTGAGGCTCATCGTGAGAGACACCACCAGCCATGTGTGTAACCCACTCCCATCATCCCATGAATGCTTCCCCCTTTATCAGCGTCAGGGTCTGAACTAGTTCATGGACAATTTGTAGTCTGGGCTGATCTTCCCCCGGCATTAAATCATAAGCGATTAGCCCGATTTTCCACTGGGAGCATATATGTTCGCATGATAATCCATAAACATCTCAATACTCAATCTTTCTTCCCCTCTTCCCTTCCCAGGGCTCTATTGAGGAGTGGCTGCAGCTGCTCCGCCTGGAGGAGTATATACAGCCGCTGCTGGAGCAGAATTACAAGACGGTGCGCGACGTTACCCAAGTGACTTGGGAGGATCTCGAGGACATTGGCATTGTCAAGCTGGGACATCAAAAGAAAATTCTGCTGGCCATCAAGCGGGTAAAGGACATCATCAGTGGCAAGTGGAATCCTGGAGGGGCCAATGCCTACCAGCAGCAGGTGAGAATAGCAGTTTAACTTTAAGATTTAATAAGTAATTCAGAAGAGCTGTTAAAAAAATCATTTTAAACCTTCAAAACTGAGTTTTTGAGTTCGGTATTATTTCTTATAATTTCCCCTAATTTCAATTTGTTTCTTTACTTTCTTTTGTACTTTTATGTTTCCCTCATTTTGTGGCTAAAATCAGGATTACCCCCGAAAGCCCTGGCAATTCATTGTGCCCATACCCAGCACGCCATCCTATGTGCCAACCACTCGCGTCTCCTGGGACGATACCAAGATCTACGCGACCGCCAACAGCAGCAGCAGCGTCCTGAATGCCACGGCCCCAGCTGGCAGCAGTTGCCTCAACGGCGGCCTCATCAACGGCGATGCCTACTACTGCACGGGCAGCAATCACGAGTGTTGCTCCGGCAACGATGTGGTGCTCATTAAGGTGGGCAGCAGCACCTGGTCCTCGAGGCGCCTCAAGAGCTCGGCAGTGGCAGCCTGTTGACCTTGAACTTTCAAGTGCCTACTGAAAACCTAACTTGAAACAGACTTTTTTAACTGAAATCTTATAAATACTTGCCATTTTTCGTACATTTTACTGAGTTCTGTTAATGATTTGCTTACATTTTAATTTTAATTGAGTTTTATAAGCAAGTTTTGTCTGTAAGCAAAGCCAAAAGTGTATATAATATTACTCATTTCCCTCTCCTATTTTTCTCTGCAGGTGCGTCAGCCGCGTGGCAAGAGCCTAGAATCGCTGGAGGACATCCACGACAACAGCACGCGCAGCCATTTGACCTTTAGCCATTACACGACCACGGATTACGGCCACTTTGGGCCGCCCACAACGGCAGCAGCTGCAGCGGCCATGGCAGCAGCCGCCACGCTCCAGCAGCAGCACCACCATCAACAGCTGCTCCAGCAGCAGCAACAGCAGGCGGCGGCAGCCCGGCTAATGGGCAGCAATGCACCCGCCCTCGGCTGGCGGCGATCCTACGATGACGGCGACATAACACCCACCAACGATGCCACGCGGGAGCTGCTCTACGAGCAGGAGGGCGGCGGTACTCTGCCGCGCCAGCAGCGGGGCATTCTGCAGCGAGCAGTGCTGAATACGATGCCGCCACTGGAGAATCATCACTACATGAATGCGGCAGCGGCGGCAGAGTATGGAGCGGCCAGCGGCATTGAGTCGGGAGCGGTAAGTCGCCCTACGCCACAGCTGTGAAAGATTTAATCTAATGATGGCCGTTTTCAGAACTATTTAAGCGGCAGTCCGCTGACGGGCAAGAAGATAGCGCCGGAGCCACCGCGACGCCACTGCAGCATACGCAACTCTCGCACGCTGAGCGGCGAGGGAATGCCGCCAGGATCGGTTACGCAGGCGCAGCAGCAGCAGCAGCAGCAACAACAGCAGCAACAGGCTAACCAGCCGCCACACATGTTCTACGGCCACACGGCGCAGCACTGGCAGCAGCAACAGGCGGCAGCGGCGGCGGTAGCGGCTGCTGGCGGTAATCAGCAGCCCATCTATGCCAACTATGCCACCATTCAGCAGACCACGGCGGAGATACACTGCGAGAAGTACCATGACAATAAGTCAACTTCCAGCATCGATTCGATTGACACGATACCGTTCGCCAACGAGAACACCGGCACGATCAAGCAGCGTCTGCTCAATCGCCAGGAGCTGCATGCCAACAATCCCGTTCATCCCGTTCACCTGCACTCCTCCAGCTCGAGCTCCAGCTCCTCCTCCACCAACACCATTGCGAATAACATTGCGCACTCGTTCCACTCGCTGAAATCTTCCAGTTCGCTGCACGATGCCACCTTGGCGCGAAGCGAAAGCATGGGCAGCACGGCCAGCGGTGGCAGTGCCCTGCATCTGCGCTCCCCCACGCTGGACTTGAGCAATCAAGGAGGATCGGCAGAGCCGCTGGCGGCAACAACAACAACTTCCCCGGAATCGGCAGCTGCTCCGGCCGTGGTTGTGCCGCCCAAGGTGTCGGTGAATGTTCTGAACGATATTGGGAATATGCTGGCCAATCTCACCGACGAACTGGATGCCATGCTCGAGGAGGAGAAGCGCGTGGGTCTAAACATAGACAGTGAATAGACTCCCCCCCGCAACCAACAACAACAATAACAACAACAACCACTCTCCAATCAACAACAACAAATTGTAGTGTAGCTGAATTTTGCGGTAGAACTTGTGGTGGTGTGTGGTAATGTTTTATGTACTTTAAACTTAGTTAAGCTGAATTTGTTTATATTGTAGGATGGAAGCGGGTTAAGGCTTCGTATTTGTGTTATATTCTTCGATTTCCATATCATTTCGATAGTAGTTAAAGGACAAACTAAACGAGAAAAGCTTTCGACGAACCATTGTATACTTTTGTACTTTTCCTAAACTCTCTCCCTCTCACCCCCCCAAAAAAGCAAGAATATGAATGTTAACAAAACGAAACAAAATAACCGAGTAAAGCGATGCATATATATAGTTATTATATAGCATAAAATATATATATAATATAATTCGATATATATATAAACAAATATTTAAACGAAATCATTTATGGACAAGTATTTAGTGGTTTGAGGACGATCCAAAGGGAAGCCACGCACACAGAACTACTACTTAAAGATCCCCTTCAGACAATTTCAAATTGCATTTATCTATAATTTGTATCTTTCTTCTTTTTTTTAAAAAACTGCGTAACTTTTTACATTTTTTTTGTTTAAATAGAATCAGCTTTTCTATTTGTTACAATTTAAAAACTGAAGAAATCAAACTATATATGAAATCAATGTATAATTAAGTGTTATTCCATACAAAGTAAACAACAAAAGATGCATTATATAAAATATAAATCTTATATTAGCGTTAAATTAAGCGAGCAGAGAGAGAGGAGCGAATTCATCTCTATGAACATACGTTTAAACGATTTAACGATTAGAATTCCGTGGTATACCCATTGCATTGCCTTCTCTATAATTTACATAAAATAAATACAAATTTATTTAGTATAAAATGTATTCTTTGATCTTTTTTGTGTGAGTTTTCCGTTAATAATGGCGCTCGGTTAAAACATGAAACTCGTTTGGTGCGCATATCATTAGAGGAAATTGGAGGAGTATTCGATTTATAAACGCATATAAGGCAAACATAATGAAAAGTAAATACAAAATCAAATCACAAACATGTAAAGCACATAAAGGGCAAAACAAAACAAAAAGAAGAAAAACCAATAACAAATAAAGTAAAATTTCATAGTAAATCTGGGGAGATTTCTCATTGTTTTGTTACTGGGGGACACTTGCATATTTTTATTTAGTTTGTTAGTAATTATCATTGTTAAAGTCTTTTATTAATTTTTTTGAGAATTAAACAATTTAAAAAATGCGCCATCATGCGGAATATTTATCATTAATCGGTTATCGCACTGCTTTTACAAGAAAAGCAGTTTAACAGCGCAGACCTAAGCCGAGTCGTGAAACTTTGGTTCGTTTTACCGGTTTTCCAGCCCTGTTTGCGGTTACATTTTCTTTGCTTTCACTAATTATTAATTAAAGTATGGTAACCAGTTCTTAAATCTGTCCCGCAGCGGAAAATGTTTATTCTTTTGAAGTGTGATCGCTGTTTCTATTTGTTGTTCGGCATTTTCTGAGGTGATGCGGTCATACTTTGTTGACAACCGGCAATATTTGAAACACAATATTCGTTAACCCATTGATTTCGTTTTTGTATAATAAGGTCATATCTATTGTTTGCTTTACATAAATAAATAAATAAATTTGTTTGCGCTTACCGATCTGAGCTATCATCTTTAAGTATATGATATAGAATAATAGTTTTGGCTTTCATCGCCACACCGCAGACTTCGCCGGGATTCTTCGATGATTAAGTCCTTTCGAGTGCAGAGGTTCTTCACACAATTATTTACACACTTTTTACACACGATTATTAACACAG